>JAWHQI010000723.1:0-283115 GCA_033032865.1 Dactylorhiza incarnata | reverse complement strand
GCGATGTCTCCATGGTTCAGCGAAGAGGATACATGTAAAAAAGTGCAAAAAAGAATCATCAGACATGGAGAGTGTCATATAGGGTTTTTCATTGAATATCCAAAAATGCAAGAAATAGAGAAACCATTTAAGAATAGAACCGTTTTAGATCGTCACCGCTTTAGGTGCGTGAGATGTTTTCTCCTTCACTTGTCGTGAGACGATAAGCCCACTTTTTAGCGCTCCTTGACAATGAAAGGTCCAGGCCAGTTGGGATTTCAGCTTCCAATGTTGCCTTCTAGCTGCTGCATCAACTTTCTTTAACACAACGTCACCAACTGCGAAGTGCTTAACCCTGACATTTCTATCAAGTACTTGGCCATTCTCCTTTTAACTTCTTCCTTCCTGATTGTTGTCTCATCCTGAAGCTCCTCGATCAGGTCCAACTATATTTGATAGCTTCGTCATTATGTTCTATCCAGGCTTCTTCTCCTTCCCTTGCATACATAACTCTTGGGGTGATCACCTCAAATTCCACAAGAACAACAGCCTCCGAGCCATGAGATAATTTGAATGGGGTTTCTCCCATAGCTGAAGACGGAGTAGTACGGAGGGTCCAAAGGATAGAAGGGAGTTGATCTGCCCAGTTCCTCTTTGGTTCAAAACCCTCTCATCAGAAGCTGCTGGATTGGCATGATCGCTGCTTCTACCTAACCATTAGTCCTCGGACTGTGTTACTGAGGCGACCGAAGATCGATTCCAACCTGATCACAAAAGTTTATCATTTTGGATTGTTAAACTGTGGACCATTGTCAGTGACAATTGCCACGGAATTCCATGTCGGCATACGATTTCCCCCCAATGAAATTCCTGATGACTTGCGTCGTGGTTTTTGCTAATGCCTTCGCCTCAATCCATTAGCTGAAATATCGATCATCACAATTATGAAACGCCACTGACCACTAGACATTGGGAAGGGTCCGACGAGATCCATCCCCCAAATTGCAAAAGGCCAAGGTGCACTTATTGATCTGAGCGACTGAGCGGGCAGAGGTTGAAGAGGAGCGAACTTTTGGCACTGAAACACATCGCTTGGCAAATGCTTCGGCATCTTTCCTCATGGTTGGCCAGAAATACCCTGTCTCAAGATTCTTTTCTCTAGAGTCTTCGCTACTGAGTGGCTACCACATTCCCCGGAATGAACCTCCTGAGAATGGTTGGAATTTCGTCCTCGGAAACACACCGCGCTGAGGGAGAGATTAAAGTCTTCCTGTAGAGACTCCCGCTATTAGATAATAATACGTCGCTTTTCTTCTAAATCTTCTTCTATATTGATGGAATGATGAACTCTCCCTTGGATAAAAAACAGCTCGTAAGGATCCTTCCACGAAGGATTCTGATCGATTTGCATAAGTTCCGCCTTTCGTCTGTTGCCGGATGGAAAAGTTCAAAGGTCACTCCCCCTGATGGAAGACCGAACTTTGACATCTCATCTGCTTCCTTATTTTGCGTTCTTGGAATATGCTCGATAATGAATGACTTGAATCTTCCGATTTCCTTTTTGGTTAGCAGCAGATACTTCTTCTCAGAATCGGCTCTCTTGTCTCGTAGTTCCCCAACACCTGAGAAGCCATTACCAATAATCAGTTTTAACATGTACGTGTTTTCTATGCCCAACTCTTTTGCAAGCCTCAGACCAGCCAGAAGTGCCTCATTTTGCCTGATTATTTGTAACTGGAAAGAAGAATTTGATAGCTTGCTCCAGCTTGCTGCCGTTTGGACTGATTAAAACTACCCCGGCTCCCACAGAGTTTTTCCCAGAAGCCCCATCCATATAAACGACCCAAGCCAAAGGGATTTCACCACCTGTTCAGGACTAGAATTCTGATGTATCTACCAGAAAATCTGCAAAGACCTGTGCTTTGATTGCTGTCCTCGGGATGTAGGATATTTCAAACTCGCTCAATTCAATAGCCCATTTGGCTAGCCTCCCTGAAAGATCTGGCTTTTCAAGAATGCTTCTCAAAGGATGATCTGTAATTATTTGGATAGGATGAGCCTGAAAATAAGGACGGAGCCTTCATGATGACATAACCAAGCTAAAGCTAGCTTTTACAAATCGAATATCTGGTCTCTGCATCCTTGAGGATATGGCTGACATAGTAGATCGGAAATTGTTTTTCTTTTCCTCCCGAACAAGGACAGAACTTACTGCATCTGGGCCGACCCCCAAATATAAGTATAATATCTCACCTTCACGAGGACTTTGAAGTAGAGGAGTTGAAGTCAACTGCTCTTTTAACTGTTCGAAAGCCTTGCTACATTCTTCGCTCCATTCAAATTTTGATCCTCCCCGTAGTTTTTTAAAGAATGGGGCACTCTTATCTCCTGACTAGAGATAAGACTGCTCAGTACGGCCAACCTTCCTCCAAGTTGGCCGTACGAGGTGGAATCATATCGAGGATGGCCTTCACCTTATCTGGGTTCGGTTGCAAGGCCATCGGGAGTGAGGAGATGTCCGAGAAACTTCCCCTTGTTCGCTCCGAACACACATTTTAATGGGTTCAATTTTAATTTGAACCTTCGTAGAGTAGCGAATGTCTCTACGAGGTCTTTCAAATGTATTGAGAATGTTTTGCTTTTCAGGAGGAGATCGTCAACATAAACTTCAAGATTCCTGCCTTTTTGATGTTTAAAAACTGTATCCATCATTCTTTGGTATGTTGCACCCAAATTTTAAGTCCGAAGGGCATTACGAGATAACAATAACACCCATCGTTCGTGATGAAAGAAGTATGTGGGATATCGGGTTTGTGCATCTTGATTTGGTGATACCCCGAAAATGCATCGAGAAAGTTCATAAAATTATACCCAACCGCGGAATCTACTAAAACATCTATCCGAGGAAAATGGTAGCAATCTTTGGGGCACGCTTTATTGAGTTTAGTAAAATCCACACATACGCCATTTCCCACAGGATTTTATGACCATTACAACATTCGACATCCTCGTGGGATATTGAATCTCAGAAATAAAACCGCTTTCAGAAGTTGGCAACCTCCTCTCTGATGGGCACCGCCTGCTTGGTAGCCACTTCTCTCTTCTTTTGTTGGATTTGCTTGAACTCCGGAGATATGTTTAGATGATGGCAGGCCACATCCGGGTCTACTCCAGGCTATCCTCCTTGACCAGGCGAAGATATCCAGATTCTCCAGAAGACAGGAGATTAGCTCCACTTTCTCCTCCTCCAACAATTCAGCATTGATGACCAGCTTCTTATCTTCCCATCCGGCAATAGGAACCTCTTGGGTTGCCTGGGAAGGTTCCAGGTAAGCCCCCTCTCGATCCTTCCTCTCCTCAGCAGCCTTTGAAGATCCAGCGACTTCGAGAACCTCAACCGTGGACTCGGGAAGTGGAACGTCGGTGATCATGTTGATAGTTCGCACGTAACACTCCCGAGCCACCTTCGAGTTGCTTCGGACACGATACTGCCTCCCTTCGGCAGCGAACTTAAGAGCAAGGTGAAAGTGGACACCACTGCCTTGTATGCATTAAGAATTGGCCTCCCGAAGATGGCGCAGTAGTTGTTCTTGGAGCATCCACCAACACGAAATTGATCAGCTTTATTACTCCCCCAGAGAGACCAGAAGTATTACTGAACCCTCCACTTCTTTCTTCTCCCATGAAAAAGCCATAGAGGGGGCCAACGGAGGAAAGCAGAGGCTTCCCAGTCTTCAAGGCTTTAAAGGTCGGGCGAAAGAGAAGTTGACAGAGCTGCCTGTGTCGATCAGGATTTTGTGAACAGTATAATTTCAATGACGGCTTTGATGACCACAGCGTCGTCGAAGGGATTGGCATTGGAGGAAGGTCATCTTGACCAAAAGTGACAATGGTGCTTTCAGGGGGAGAGCTTGCGGTTGCTGCCACCTCTTTTTTCAGAACTCTCGCGATGCTGGATTTGCGAGACGACTTCGCTCCGGCCCCTCCATGAATGCAATAAATGTCCCCTAGGGGCCCACATCATTGACTTCGATGCATTCAGCGGAAGGATGAATGTCTCCATAGCCGCCGGTGTCTTCAACGTCGGTGCATTCCCAGGTTACCTCCACTGTTTCTTTTTTCTTCTCGGTGGCCGGTTCAGCAGCTGCTTCCTTCCGAACTAGGCCCCGATGCTTTCCTTCTCCTAGGAGCCTCTCTATCAGCAGGCGGAGGGCCCAACAGTCTTCGGTCAGATGCCCTCCCTCTTTATGATATTCACAGTAAAGATTCAGATTTCGATTACGAATATCCAATTTCAGAGGAGCAGGCCTTTTGAAATCAGGCCTCTTTTGGAGAATTTGGACTACTTCGTCCATGGTGACATTTAAAGGAGTAAACGACTCTTGCGAGTCATCATATTGAGTGGAAGGAATGACTGGAGGTGGTTGCGCGGTATATTGCAGCAGGTATACCGGCATTATTTGCGGAAGTGGAACGGATGGAGCGGATGTGATGGCCAACGACGGTTTCTGATCCTGAAACCGTTGATGGCCAATAAAGGGTTGTTTATTTTTGTAATTTTTTCCCCTCTAAGAACGAGGTTCAAAGTGGGGTTGGTTTGATGGTGGATGATGGAAGGATGGATTAGACTGCTCCTTTTCGCTTACCAACTTCGCGACATAGCCAGGATTGCTCTTCTCTCCTCTGATGACATATGTTGCCAAACTTATCATTTCTTGATAAGTTCGAGGCTCCCTTATATTTGCTTCAAATTTCAGGGGGCCCTCCCTCAAGCCATGAATGAGGGCAGCCTTGTACATCTCTGGATCCACAATCTGAACTTCCATGATCTCCTTCTGGAAGCGGTCTATGAAACGCGCCCACGTTTTGTCTCCCAGCTGTTTTATATCAAAAGGGCCCCCGGCCACTTTTCCTTTTTCTCGAAGTAGAGAATCTCAGTAGAAATTCCCTGCGCAGCTCCGCAAAACAACTGATTGACCTAGGGTGAAACCCGTAAAACCACTTCCTTGCTTGTCTTTCGAAGGATGTCACAAGGAGTTTGCACTGGTCGCATCCGAGAGGGTCCTTAGAGCAATGGTCGATTCGAAGGTTTGTACATGAATGGTGGGATCAGTTTCTCCATTGAAAGCTGGCAGACGGGGCTACCAGAAATTATTCGGGGCTGGCTCCCCTCGGACTTCATCTACGAAGGGAGAAGTTTCTTCAACATCTTCATATAGAGGAGCAGAATAGTAAGCTGCCGGAGCTGCGGCTACTCGCGGACAAGCCGCCTGGTAGGAGGACCGGGCAACAGCTTCTGGAGGGTAAGAGTGATGAACAGAAACCTCAGGCGGGTAGGAAGACGGGACGTGCCTTCTGGCGGGTAAGAAGGCGGGCAGCATGAGAAGCCGCCCCTGGAAATCAAGGACTCGAGTCAGCATACTGTGCGCGGCTTCCTGGTAGAAGTTTTGCCTAGCCGCAAAACCTTCTTGCAGTGGTTGGAAGTTGGCGGCTTGTGGCAGCGGATAAGGAGGAGGTGGAGGAGGGACCGGAGTCACCGCCTGATTAACCGCGGCTTGCTGTGGAACTAGCCGTTTGTTTATAGTGCCAAAGTCTGACTGATTGCGTCCAAACGCTGATCAGTCGCCTTCTGAGCCTGCTCGGCTTCTCTCCTTGATTGCTCCAAGGCTTCCCACAAAGAGTCTTCACTGTGATCGGAGCGGTCTCCAAGAGGATACTGACGGTCTGACAATGCGGAAAGGATTTCACCGACAATCCGCGATCTGAAGGTCGCGTGTTTCTGTTGAGTCCGAAATCGCACCTCCGAAGGAAATCGGAGGGTGCGGGCTGCCGTTTTACTTTTTGGTTAGAAAAAATGAGACCGCTGGCAGCGGTCTAGGCCATACTTCGCCTGTCACGGCGAATGCCACTCCTGTGACGGACTTTCCTTTGATTAAGAAGAAGCGATTACATCGGGTTACAGATGCAAGAAAGAAGAAGCCGGCCGGTCAGACAGTTCGCAAGACGGGAAACTCGAGACCGCAGCTCAAATAAGAGAGCTCCTGGATTCGAGTGTGCGTGCCTTGGGAACGTTGTCGCCCCCTATTTATAGGCTTGGGGGCCTGCCCGAACGGCCAGGATAGAGTAACTAACCCTGCCCGGGTACAGAGAAACGGGCAGGCGGTGACGGATACGAACAGGACAGAAGTGAGAAGCCGCGTGGCTTGGCGGCGTGCGCTTCCGATTTGTCATAACCAGGGCTGAAGATGCTGAGACCAAGGCGATGATGCAACCTGGGCGGTCTCCAACTTGAGACTGCGGCTTGCCCTTTGGATTTGGGACTTGCTAGTCTTCATGGTGTAACCTAGGCGGTCTCCGACATGAGACCGCGGCCTATTCTTTGAATCTTACATTTTGCTGGTCTTCAATGTCTAGAGGCGATCTGAACCATGTCGGACCGCCCGGTTTGTGCTGGTTGGTGCTGATAGACTTTGTTAAATCCGAACCGTGCAACTTGATCCTCAAACCGCCCGGTCTACGAGTAATGTTGTTCGGAAGCGGTCTTCTGGTTAAACAGATAACTAACTAGACTGCATTGGGTAAAACTTGTGCTTCAATGAATGTAGTGCTCCGAGCTCATTCCTAAAAGGTGTTGTGGGGGTAAAATCAGACAACCGGATCAAAAGTTATTGATGTATAAAGTTTTAGTGTCATTTGGAGCTAAATCTCTCATTTTCACTACAACCAGCATTAAAAATTCTGTCATTTGAAGTGTATGTGTCATTTGGAGCTAAATCTCATATTACCACTACAACTCACTGTATATCGACCTCTAAATGAGCTGGAATGGTTAAAATTGTTCTCCATTGGATTTAAGGCTCCGATCTCATTCCGAAAAGGTATCGTGGGAGAAAATTAGACTATTGGAAAGATGTTGTCTTATTCTAGAATGGGTAAATCTTATTCTATGTTGGATGGAGAATACGAGCTCTTTTCAAAAAAGTGTTGTGCAAAAAAATCGAACAACCGGATCAAAAGTTTGGCTGCTTGAAGTTTAGGTGTAATTTGGAGCTAAATCCCGCATTACCACTAGAACCCACTGTATATCGAACAATAAACGAACTCGAATGGTTATATCCTACACTACATTGGATGTAGGACTCTGAGCTCATTCTAAAAAGGTATTATGGGGAAAAATTGGGCAGCTTGATCAAGAGTTCTGTCTGTTTGAAGATTATGTGTCATTTGGAGCTAAATCCACCATTAGCACTGTAACTCACTGTAGATCAACCACTAAACGAACTGGAATGGGTAAAATTGTTGTCCATTCGATGTAGGGCTCCGATCTCATTTTGAAAAGGTGTTGTGGGCAATAACGCAACAGCTGGATCAAAGTTATGGATGTTTGAAGTTTAGGTGTCAATTGGAGCAAAATCCCTCATTTCCTCTGTAATCCACTAGATGTCGACCACTAAATGAACTCGATCGGGTAAATCCTATTCTTCATAGGATGTATGGCTCTGAGCTCATTCCAAAAAGGTGTTTGGGCAATATCCGGACAACTGGATCAATAGTTATAGCTGTTTGAAGTTTAGGTGTTAGTTGGAGCTAAATCGCACATTACCACTGCAACTCTATGTATATCGACCACTAAATGAACTAGATTGGGTTAAACTTGCTCTCCATTGAATGTATGGCTCAAAGCTCATTTCGAAGAGGTTTTGTGGGCCAAAATCAGACAACCTGATCAAAGGTTATGGCTGTTCAAGTTTAAATGTCATTTGGAGCTAAATTTTGCATTACCGGTGCAACCCGCTACATATCGACAACTAAATGAACTGCAATGGGTAAAACTTGTGCTTCAATGAATGTAGGGCTCCGAGCTCATTCCAAAATGGTGTTGTGCGCAAAAATCGGACAATAAGATCAAAAGTTATGGTTGTTTTAGTTTACGTGTCAAGAGGAGCTAAATCCCTCATTACCATTGCAACCTGCTGTATATTGACCACTAAAATGAGCTGGAATGGTTTAAAATGGTGCTCCATGGATGTATTCCTCTGAGCATATTCTGAAAAGGTGTTGTGGGCAAATATTATACATACAAATCAAATGTTATGGACGTTAGAAGTTTAGCTGTCATTTGGAGCTAAATTTTGCATTACCGCTGCAACACGCTATATATCGACAACTAAATGAATTGTAATGGGTAAAACTTGTTCTCCAATAAATGTAGTGCTCCGAGCTCATTCTGAAAAGGTGTTGTGGGGGCAAAATAAGACAATCGCATCAAAGGTTATTGTTGTTTAAAGTTTAAGTATCATTTGGAGCTAAATCTCTCATTTTCACCACAACCAGCATAAAAAATTCTGTCATTTTGAAGTGTATGTGTCATTTGGAGCTAAAACTCGTATTACCACTACAACCAACTTTTAGAGAACCGGACCGGACCGGCCGGTCGGACCGGTCCGACCGCCGACCGGCCCCCTAGCCGGTTCGGTCCAGCTGTTCTGCTGCCCGTCAATGGGGTGAACCGCCGCGGAACCGGAGAACCGGCCGGTTTGACCGGGAAACCGGAAACCGTGGCCGGTTCCCCGTAACCGGGCGGGCGAATTTTTGACCCTGCGATTTCATCATACGGTGCCAGCTGCAAGGGAGAATTACCTAGGGTTATTAGTTTTTATGTTTTCACTTTTCAACTTTTCAACTTTTCATCTCCTCACCCGCTCCGGCGCTCCACTCCCCCACCGCTCCGGCCGTTCTTCCTCGCAGAGCAGCTCCAGTTCTTCTTCATCGGGGAGCAACTCCAGTTCTTCTTCCTCGCAGAGCAGCTCCGCGCCCCACTGTTCCAGTTCGCAGAGCAGCTCTGCGCCCCACCGCACCGCTCCAGGTTAGTTCGTTCTTCATCGCAAACGATTCTTCTCATTAATTTGTATCAGTTTCTGTTCATTGTATGTGAAATTAGTCAAATATCAGTTTATGTTCAATTTTGTTTCGGCCCCTTGATATCATAGTCTCTGATGTCGGTTAACTTTTGCTGATTGTCGGCCTTAGCCAACTGCATGCTTAGAGAATCAGAGCAAGGTTTTACCCAAGCTACTTGTCCATCTGGGTGTCTACGTATCATTGCTCTTCACAAGTAGGAAGTACCTCCAGATTCTGGCTGGTTAGTTGCACCTTGCACCTGTCTTGTTCCTTATCTTTGATCTATATGCTGGATGATTTCTTGATCTACATTCACACATTACCAACTTGTGCATTTGGAGCAAAATCTCGCATTACCAGGAGAATAAGCGGTTACAGCGGGTTACAAATGCAGGAAAGTAGAAGCCGGCTGGTTAGACAGGTCGCAAGACTGGAAACTCGAGACCGCAGCTCAAGCAAGCGAGCTCCTGGATTCGAGTGTGAGTGTCTTGGGAACGTGTCGCCCCTATATTTATAGGCTTGGGAGCCTGCCCGAATGGGCAGGGATAGAATAACCGCCTGCCCTAGTACAGGAGAAACGGGCAGGCGGTGACGGGATACAGAAAGGAAAAAAGAAAGAAGTCGCGCGGCTTGGCGGCTTGCGCTTCCGATCTGTCTTGACCAGGGGATGAAGATGCTACGACCAAGGCGATGATGCGACCCGGGCGGTCTCCGACTTGAGACCGCAGCTTGCCTTTTAGACTTGAACCTTGGTAGCCTTCATTGCGCAACCTGGGTGGTCTCCTACTTGAGACCGCGGCCTGCCGTCTGGACTTGGGCCTTGGTCATCCTCAATCTTTGGAGGCGACCTGAATCATCAGATCGCCCGGTTGGTGTTGATGGACCTTGTTAAATCTAGACCAGGCGACTTGTACCATCAGACCGCCCAGTCCAGATTTAACAAAGGTCCATCTGCACCAACCAGGCGGTCTGATGATTCAGGTCGCCTCCAAAGATTTAGAATCACCAAGGCCCAAGTCCAGACGGCAGGCCGCGGTCTCAAGTAGGAGACCACCCGGGTTGCACAATGAAGGCTACCAAGGTTCAAGTCCAAAAGGCAAGCTGCGGTCTCAAGTCAGAGGCCGCCCGGGTTGCATCATCGCCTTGTTCATAGCATCTTCAGCCCCTGGTGAAGACAGATCGGAAGCGCAAGCCGCCAAGCCGCGCGACTTCTTTCTTTTTCCTTTCTGTATCCCGTCACCGCCTGCCCATTTCTCATGTACCCGGGCAGGCGGTTATTCTATCCCTGCCCGTTCAGGCAGGTCCCCAAGCCTATAAATAGGGGGAGGCAACGTTCCCAAGACACGCACACTCGAATCATGGAGCTCGCTCGTTTAAGGTGCGGTCTCGAGTTTCCCGTCTTGCGACCTGTCTGACCGGCCGGCTTCTACTTTCCTGCATATGTAACCTGCTGTAACCGCTTCTTCTTAATCAAAAAAGGAAAGCCCGTCACAGGAGTGGCATTCGCCATGACGGGCGAAGTCTGGCCTTGACAGCTGCCAGCGGTCTCATTTTCCCCAACTAAAAAGTAACCGACAACCCGCAGCCTCCGATTTTTCTTCGGAAGTGCGATTTCGGACTCTACACACAACACCTTTTAGGAATGAGCTCGGAGCCCTACATTCATTGAAGCACAAGTTTACCCAATGCAGTTCAGTTAGTTGTCGATATATAGCGGGTTGCACTAGTAATGCAAAATTTAGCTACAAATGACACCTAACTTAAAACACAGCCATAACTTATGATCAGGTTGTCTAATGTTTGCCCACAAAACATCTTCGAAATGAGCTATGAGCCATAATTTCAATGGAGAGCAAGCTTTACCCAATCTAGTTCATTTGTGGTCGACATACATTGAGTTGTAGTGGTAATGTGGGATTTGGCTCCAACCAACACCTAAACATCAAACAGCTATAACTATTGATCCGGTTGTCCGGATTTTTCCCAAAACACCTTTTCGTAATGAGCTCAGATCCATACATCCTATGGATAATAGGATTTACTCGATCGAGTTCATTTAGTGGTCGACGGATAGTGGATTGTAGTGGAAATGAGGGATTTTGCTCCAATTGACACATAAACTTCCAACATCCATAACTTTGATCAGGTTGTCAGGTTATTTGCCCACAACACCTTTTTGGAATGAGATTGGAGCCCTATATCCAATGGACAACAAGTTTTACCCATTCCAGTTCATTTAGTGGTTGATCTACAGTAGGTTACAGTGGTAATGGGGGATTCAGCTCCAAATGACACATAAACTTCAAACAGACAGAACTCTTGATCCAGTTGCCCAATTTTTGCACCCAATACCTTTTTAGAATAAGCTCAGAGCCCTACATCCAATGTAGAGTAGGATATAACCATTCAAGTTCATCTTTTTTTCGATATACAGTGGATTCCAGTTGAAATGCGGGATTTAGCTCCAAATTACACTTAAACTTCAAGCAGCCATAACTTTTGATCCGGTTATTCGATTTTTTTGCATAACACTTTTTCGGAAAGAGCTCATATTCTCCATCCAACATAGAATAAGATTTACCCATTCTAGAATAAGACAACTGTTTACCCGGAAAACCGCTTCTCGGATTGGATCATTGTCGGACTGGGCGAATTGCTAGGTCAGGTCGCTGGGTTCCAGGGTCAGTGGCTCTCAGTTTAGGGCAAACCAGGCCAGGCGATCTGATGACATTTCGGACCGCTCCCAAGATTGAAGATCGTCAAAAGACAAGACAAGAAGTCTATCCGCGATCTCAAGGAGGAGACTGACCGGGTTGCATCGAGAAGATCGGCCAAAGTCACGTCCAGAGGGCAGATCGCGGTCTTAAGCCGGAGGCCGCTCGTTCTACATCATTGACTCAGCCACGGCATCTTCAGCCTCAGGTCAAACGGGTCGGAAGGGCAAGCCGCCAGGCCGCGCAGTTTCCTTCTTTTCTTTTTTATGCATCCCGTCACCGCCTGCCGTTTCTCCTATACCCGGGCAGGTGGTTATTCTATCTCTGCCCATTCGGCAGGCCCCCAAGCCTATAAATAGGGGACGACACTGTTCACAAGACAAGCACACTCGAATCCGAAAGCTCGCTTGCTGGAGCTGCGGCCTCAAGTTTCCGGTCTTGCGACCAGTCTAGCCGGCCGGCTCACTTGTAACCCGCTGTAATCACTTCTCTTCAATAAAAGGAAAGCCCGTCGCAGGAGTGGCATTTGCCACGACGGGCGAAGTCTGGCCTCGACCGCTACTAGCTGTCTGAATTCTCTAACCAAATAGTAACCGATAATCCGCAACCTATGATTTCCTTCGGAAGCGCACTTTTGAATCGAACAGAAACACGCGACCTTCAGATCGCGGACAGTCAGTGAAATCTTTGGTTCAGAATGTCAGACCGCCAGTTCCCGCTAAGAGACCGATCCGACCACAACGATGACTCTTTGTGGGAAGCTCTGGAGCAAACAAAGAGAGAAGCCGACCAGGCCCAGAAAGCAACTGATCAGCGTCTGGACGCGATCAGTTAGGCTTTAACTCTGCTGACCGAGCGGCTAGCCCCCAAACAGGCGCGGTTAACCCGGCAGTAACTCCTGTCCTACCCCCTCCACCTCCATTCCCACTGCCACAAGTCGCTTCATCCCCAGCCGCCACAAGAAGGTTCCGCAGCTCGGCGGAGCTTCTACCAAGAAGCCGCTCACTGGATGCCGGCTCGAGTTCTCGACTTCCAAGGGGCGACTTCTCAAGCTTCCCACCTTTCCTACCCCCCGAGACCGCTGCTTATCACTCCTACCCGGCTGGTGTTCCTGTCCGCTCCTATCAGGCGGCCTGTCCGCAAATGATCGCAGCTGAGATAGCATGTCACTCTGCTTTCCCTCTGTACGAGGATACCGAGGAAAGTTCTCCCTTCACGGACGAGATTCGAGGAGAGCCGGCCCCAAATAACTTTCGAGAACCACGCCTGTCAACATACAATGGGGAGTCTGATCCGGCAATTCATCTCCAAGTGTTTGAATCTGCTATTGCTCTGAGAACCATCACCGATGCAACTAAGTGCAAGCTCCTGGTAACGTCCTTTGATGGGCAAGCCCGAGAATGGTTTTATGGATTGCATCGTCGATCCATCAGATGTTTTGTGGAATTGCGTAGGGAATTCCTGCTTCGATTCTCTACCTCTAAAAAAAGGAAGAATGGTCCGGCAGCCCTATTTGAGATACGGCGGCAGCAAGAAAACGAAACATGGGCCCGCTTCGTCGACCGTTTCCAAAGGGAGATAATGGAGGTGCAGAACGTTGATCCAGAATTATATAGGGTCGCTTTAATGCATGCCCTTAGGGAGGGGCCGTTGAAATTTGAAGCTCAGATCAGGGAACCAAAGACCTATCAAGAGATGATTAGTCTAGCCAATAAATTTATCAGGGGAGAAAAGACTAATCCTGGTTATGTTGCCAAATTGCTCAGCGACAATGATCAGTTTAGTTCCGCACCAATCCATCAGCAACGTTACAATCATCAATCTAGGCCTGACTTTCGAACCTCGTGCTCAGAGGGGAAGAAATCTTAAACCTAAGCAACCATTTCTTGGCCATCAACGGTTTCAGGATCAGAAACCGCCGTTGGCCATCGCACCCACTCAACCAATGGGGGTTCCACAGATAATGCCAGTTTATCTGCCACAGTATATCGCACAGCCATCCCCAACTATTCCGTCCATCCGATATGATGAATCACAGGAGTCATTCACCCCTCTTAACGTCAGCATGAACGAGGTTGTTCAGATTCTTCAAAAGAGGCTTGACTTCAAGAGGCCCCTCCTTTGAAATCGGAATTTCGCAATCGGAACCCAAACCTCTATTGTGAATATCACAAAGAGGAGGGGCATCAGACTGAGGATTGCTGGGCCCTCCGGTGGTTGATAGAAAAACTCCTGAAAGAAGGGAAGCTCCGAGGGTTGATCCGGCAAGAAACCCCGGTTGAACCACGAACCGAGAAGAAGAAGGAAGCGGTCGAAGTGACCTGGGAGTGTGCTGACGTAGAAGAGGCAGGTTGTTATGGGGATATACATCCTGCCGCCGAGTGCATAGAAGTAAATGATGTTGGCCCCCTTGGCAACATCTATTGTATCCATGGTGGAGCAGGGCCAGAATCCTCTCGGAAATCCAGCATTGGGAGAGTCTCCAAGCAGGAAGTAGCAGCCGCTTCCACTTCTGCTCCAGAAAGGTCGATCGTTACTTTCGGCCAGGAAGATCTTCCCCCAAATGCAAACCCTTTCGATGATGCAGTAGTGATAAAGGCAGCCATCGAGAACTACACCGTACATAAAATTCTGATTGATACCGGTAGCTCGGTTAATCTCATTTTCCGCCAAACATTTGAAGCCCTCAAGACTGGAAAGTCTCTGCTCTCCATGGAAGGGCCCCTCTACGGCTTCTCAGGAGAAAAGAAAGAAGTGGAGGGGTGCGTGAAGCTTTTGGTGTCGCTGGGGGTATAACGAAGCTGATAAACTTCGTAGTGGTGGAAGCCCCAAGCAGCTACTGTGCAATCTTCGGGAGACCAATCCTGAACGCTTACAAAGCGATAGTGTCCACTTTCCATTGGCCTTAAAGTTCGATGCCGAGGGGCGTCAATATCAGATCCGAAGCGATCCAAAGGTTGCTCGTGAATGTTATGTAAAAACAGTTAATGTGATCACCGAGGCACCACTTCCCAAGGTTCAGACTGACATTCATGAGGTGTCCAAACTCCCTGAGGAGACCGAGGAAAGCACAGAGCGGAAAGGGACTTATCTGGAACCTGCCCAGGAGACCCAAGAGATCCCCATTGCTGAAGGAGAAGGGAAGAAGCTGATCATCAACGCCGAGCTATCAGAAGAAGAGAAGGTTCAGTTGATCTCCTGCCTGTTGGAGAATCTAGACATCTTCGCCTGGCAAGCGGAAGATATGCCTGGAGTAGATCCAGATGTTGCGTGCCATCACCTCAACATCTCCCCTGAATTCAAGCCGATCCAACAAAAGAGGGAGGTAGCAACCAAGCTGGCGGTACCCATCAAAGAAGAAGTTGCGAAGCTTCTTAAAGCCAGTTTCATTTCTGAAATCCAATACCCCATTTGGATGTCAAATGTGGTAATGGTGAAAAAATCTGGGGGAAAATGGCGCATGTGTGTAGATTTTACAAAACTCAATAAAGCGTGCCCCAAAGATTGTTATCCCTTGCCTCGGATAGATGTTTTAGTAGATTCCGCGTGGGATATAATTTCATGAGCTTTCTTGATGCATTTTTTGGTTACCACCAGATTAAGATGCATAAAACCTGATATCCCGCATACATCCTTCATTACCAACGATGGGTGTTATTGTTATCTTGTCATGCCTTCGGGCTCAAAAATGCGGGTGCGACATATCAAGGAATGATGGACACGGTTTTCAAAAAGCAGAAAGGGAGAATCTTGAAGTATACGTTGATGATCTTCTTCTGAAAAGTAAAACTTTTTTAATCCATCTGAAATACCTCGTAGAGACGTTCGCTACTCTACGGAGGTTCAAATTAAAACTAAATCCACTGAAATGTTGTTCGGGGCAAACAAAGGGAAATTTCTTGGACATCTTCTCACCCTGATGGCCTCGCGCCAAATCCAGATAAAGTAAAGGCCATCCTAGATATGACCCCTCCTCGTAATCAGAAAGAGGTGCAGCAACTTGGGGGGAGGTTGGCAGGACTAAGCCGGTTCATTTCCAAGTTAGGAGATAAGAGCGCTCCATTCTTCAAAACTCTCAGGGGAGGATCTAAGTTTGAATGGAATGAAGAGTGCGATAGTGCTTTCGAACAGTTGAAAAAGCAGTTAACCTCAACCCCTCTTCTCCAAAGCCCTCGCGAAGGGGAAACATTATTCTTATACTTGGGAGTGAGTCCAGATGCAATAAGCTCTGTCCTTGTTCGGGAGGAGAAAAAGAAGCAATTCCGATATATTACGTCAGCCACATCCTCAAAAATGCGGAAACTAGATATTCAATTCTAGAAAAATTAGCCTTAGCTTTGGTCATGGCATCACGAAGGCTCTGCCCCTACTTTCAGGCTCATCCTATCCAGGTGGTCTCGGATCATCCACTAAGAAGTATCCTGGAAAAGCCAGATCATTCAGGAAGATTGGCCAAATAGGCGATCGAGCTCAGTGAATTTGAAATATTATACATTCCCAGAACGGCAATAAAGCACAAGTACTGGCAGATTTCTTGGTGGACACGATGGAGTCTAATCCAGAACGAGTAGAGGAATCTCCTTTTGCCTGGATCATTTATGTAGATGGAGCTTCAGGAAGAAACTCCGTGGGAGCCGGAGTAGTTCTTATCAGTCCAAACGGCATCAAACTTAAGCAAGCAATCAAATTCTTCTTTCCAGTGACAAACAACCAGGCTGAATACGAGGCACTCTTGGCCGGTCTAAGACTCACAAAAGAGCTTGGGATAGAGCATGTTCATGTAAAAACTGATTCTCTTGTAATGGCTTCACAAGTTCTAGGGAACTACGAAACAAGAGAACCGATGCTAAGAAAGTATCTATTGCTAACTAAGGAAGAGATCGGGAATTTAAATCCTTCATCATCGAGCACATTCCAAGGACACAAAATGAAGAGGCAGACGAGTTGTCGAAGTTTGGTCTTCCATCAGGAGGGGTGACCTCGGAACTTTTTCATCCGGCCACAGAGAAAGAGGAGCTCATGCAGATCGATCGGAATCCTTCCTGGAAGGACCCTTATGAATTATTTCTGTCAAGAGGGGAGTTTCATCAATCGATCAAGGACAAAAGTAGATTCAGAAGAAAGGCGGCCTACTACTACTTAATAGCAGGAGTTTTGTATAGAAAAACTTTGATTTTTCCCTCAGCACGGTGTGTTTCAGAAGAAGAGATCCCGATCATACTTCAGGAGGTTCATTCTGGGGAATGCGGTAGCCATTCAGGGGCAAAAACCTTAGAGAAAAGGATCCTGCGGCAAGGATATTTCTGGCCAACTATGAGAAAGGATGCTGAAGCATTTGCCAAGCGCTGTGTACAATGTCAGAAATTTGCTCCTCTTCAACATCTTCCCGCTCAATCGCTTATGTCAATAACTGCACCCTGGCCCTTCGCAGTTTGGGGGATGGATCTTGTCGGACCCTTTCCAATGGCTAGTGGCCAGCGCCGCTTTATCATAGTAATGATCGACTACTTCAGTAAGTGGATTGAGGCAAAAGCATTGGCAAAGACTACTACCCAAATTATCAAAAAATTCATCTGGGGAGAAATAGTCTGCCGACACGGAATCCCGCTGCAATTGTCACTGATAATGGACCGCAGTTCAATAATCCCGAGATGATAAACTTTTGCGATCAAGTTGGAATTGATCTTCGGTTCACCTCAGTACATCATCCAAGGACAAATGGTCAAGTAGAAGCTGCAAACAGGCGAATCCAGCAGCTCCTGATGAAAAGTTTTGAATCAAAAAGGAAATTGGGCAGACCAACTTCCCTCCATCCTTTGGACTCTTCGCACTACCCCTCTTCATCTCAGCTACAGGGGAGACACCATTCAAATTATCTCATGGCCCGGAGGCTGTTGTTCCTGTAGAGTTTGAGGTGGTCACTCAAAGAGTTGTGTATGCAAAAGAGGGAGGAGAAGCATGGGTAGAATACAATGATGAGGCCATCAGGTATTGTCTGGATCTGATCGAAGAGCTTCAGGACGAGGCAACAATCAGGCAGGAAGAAGTTAAGAGGAGGATGGCAAAATATTTTGACAAAAATATCAGGGTAAAGCAGCTTGCAGTTGGGGATTTGGTGTTTAAAAAGGTAGATGCTGCGGCCACATCTGGTAATGTTGGAAAGCTGAATCCCAACTGGGCAGCGCCTTTTATTATCAAAGAGGTATTAAAGAATGGGGTCTACCGTCTCCAAACCAGCGAAGGAGAAGACATCTCACACACCTGGAGCGGTGACGATCTTAAACGATTCTATCCTTAAAATATCTCTTTCATTCTTTACATTTCTTGATATTGAATGAAAGGCCCTATACTGACACTTCTCCTTGTCCAAATGGTGCTCTGCATTATTAATATATATATATATATATATATATATACGTATCTCACTCCCTGAACCTCTGAGATATCGCCAAATTCTGCTCGAACCCCCTCAGATTGTAGTCATAGCGTAAAACCCACCAAGACCATGTGATGTGGGGAGTTTTCTCACACACATAGTGGTAGCTTGCCAATTCCGCTGCGGTGGTCTTCAGAACTTTGGATCCCGGCCGGTATCTGACACACCCCCGCATCAAGGGAGGTCTAGGTGATTGTCAGCTCTATCGTACCCCGAAAGGGATATAGTTACAGCTTTGATGATCTTTCTGAGGAAAGCAATGCTCGCCGCCGAGGCCCACCTGCCCAACTGATCATCTTAGCCTGTGACCATCGAATACTCTTAGGTACTCTCGAAACGGAGCCTAGTTGGGCCCACAACTGAGTTGATCTCTCTGAGGAAAGCAATGTTCGCCGCCGAGGCCCACCTGCCCAATTGATCAACACGGCTTGTAACCCTAGGCAAGAGAGCAGATGAGTCGCTTACAGCTCTTATGACCACTTGAGGAAAGCAATGTTCGCCGCGAGGCCCACCTGCCCACTTGGTCATCTGAGTCTGTACATATTTTTTCTTTTTTCCCTACAGCTCTTTTGACCACTTAAGGAAAGCAATGTTCGCCGCCAAGGCCCACCTGCGCATTTGGTCATCTGAGCCTATATATTATTCCATTTTTCCTACAGGAAGGCATTCACCTCTTGTGGTTTCTTATCCAAACCATTCGAGGAAAATATTATCAAAATAGGTGCAGGTGTTCGTCTACCCTATTTGTGATATTAAGACTGGACGGTCTGAATTTTCAAACCGAGCGGTCTGATTGAATATAAGTTTGGATATTTCTGGATATAATTATATGATTGCCCGAGTTGCATTCTAACCGGCGGACTTATCCATCTTTTATTGAGTTAGATGTTTCTGGATCTGAAAATATTGCCCGGGTTGGATTCTAACCAGGCGGGTTTATCCATCTTTTATAAGTTGGATATTTCTGGAGCTAATTATATGATTGCCCGAGGTTGCATTCTTACCGGGCGGGTTTTTATCTACCTCTCCATTTTTTTAAATTAGATATTTCTTGAGCTGCATATATTGCCCGGGTTGTATTCTAACCGGGCGGGTACTATCTATCTTTTTTAATTAATTAAGCTGGATATTCTTTATGTGATCGCCCGGATTATGCTCTAACCGATCGGGTTGAGCCATTTCTTAGTAAAAGTTATCTCTAGATGCAGTTGATTACTCACCAGGGGTTGAATTCAAACCGCTCAAAGTTGAGATTCATTATCTATATCAGCAAGGATAAGGTATCTCTGAATGATAAAAAACCGGCCGGTCCTGAATTACAGTCACACGAGTCTATCCATTATGGATCATACCTTCAAAAACCGGACATCCCGAGATTTAAATGAGTAATCGCACGAGTTGTATATAGGCCGTACGAGATCATCAGTTATTATCTATACTCGGATCAAGACAACCGCACGGCTCAATCATAGAGAACGAAAGGTAAAGAAGAAAAAAGAAAGACAAAATAGCAACCACAAGTAAGTAACAATAGATGGACAGTTAGACAGGTAAAATTTCCATTCATTTTTCAGAATGTGTTAACAAAAATTTAACCGCCCGGCTAACAAAAAAAGACTGGCGATTACACAAAAAATAAAATTAAAAACAAGGGCATTAGTCTGTCGACTTCTTCTTCTTCCTTCTTCTTGACAGGGAACTCGAATCGACACCATCAACATCAACGTCGGGCGAATAGCCTTCACTTGACGTAGAGGAATCGATGAATCACTATCAGTAGACCGCCCGGTTCTTACTAGCGGAGCCGGTTGTTCCAGAGGATAAGCTGTCCTCATCATCATCATCATCATCCCGCCGGGCATCATCATCCGCGTCGAACTCCTCAGCGGCTCCACCACTTCTGTCGCCTCCTTGATGAAGTACAATCTCCCTGCCCGCATCGGCTTCAGCCTCCTCACCCACCTTGGTTTTCCTTTCTGCCTTCGGCTGATCTCATCAAGTTGGACCTTCAAAGCAGGAAGAGTCAGAGAAAGTAGTACCCCCCCCCCCCCCCCCCCCCCCCCCCCCCCCCCCCGAATCCTTTCGCACAGACCGCCCCGGTCTTCCATAAGACCCAAAGCTTTGTTGATCCTTGGGCCACATGAGGCAACACCTCATCTTGGAAGGCGGGTTGGTCATCTCATATTGTTTCTGCAAGAAAGGAAAAATAAATTAGGTCGCTCAGTCTGAACAAAAGAAACGTCATCATTTGTCAAAACTCACCGCCACGACTTCTTGAAGCCGCGCATTCTCTTCTTGAAGCCGCACATTCTCCGCGACCTGCTCCTCATACTTCTTTTCCAGGTATTCTGAACAGAAACCAGCCGCCTGTACGACAAGGCCATGAAGTGATTGGCCGTGAACCCCCATGCGCCGGCTTGTGCCGCTAGCCGGGGAAGCTCTTCTTCCGGAGTTTTTTCAGCTTCTTTAAAGTCTTTCGACCATACATAGCGGCCCCGGCGGCTAGCGCATGGTGGTTAATCTTGTCACTTCCCCATGGAGGAAGTGCAGTGGATTCCTGGATGCGGCTCCCATCCCTATGCCAGAGGACAGTTGGGTTGCCCTGCAGGTCGGGCGGGTTTCCACAGGAACGAATAAGTTCGTATTCATCAGGAGATGCCGGGTCCTCTTCCTCTGATGATGGCGACCCTGTTTCGCCGCTGCCTTTTTTCTCTCTGGGTTAAACCGGGCCGGCCGGAGTGACCGGCTTGTTCACAGGGACAATGTGGGCAGCTGCAAGGTAAAATCAGAAGTCTAAATAAAGCAGTCCGCGGCGTTAATATGCAAGCGGTCTAGAGGAACTTACTATGCTCGGGGAGGACGTCCTCTAGCTCTGAGAACAGCGGGATGTAGTGATTGATGTCCAACCGCTCGTTCTCAAGAACGTGAAGGTGTCCATCTCGATCTTTCCAACCTGGGGGATTTGGAAAGCCTCTTCCCCTCGAACTTGCGGGTTGGTTTGCAACAGCCCGAAGTTGCCTTCGAGCATTACGAACCGCTCCGACCAGTCCGAGACCTTGTTCGCCAAGTTAACGATCTTCAGTCCCGTGGCAGCCAAAGTAGAGGTGCCCCCTGAAAGTTGAAGTCCCCTGCGTCGGAGATAGCCCGCACCGAGAAAAAATTTCCTAAAACAGATCAAGGGAAATCTGGTTCGCTCGAACCGCAGGTATGAAATAAAACTATATATGAAGGCGATGGAGTTCGGTGGAAGCTGGCCGGGTACAACCCCGTAAGGGTCGAAAATGGCTATGACTTTCAAGTGGCAGCGGAAAATTTGAAGCCATATTCAAAGTGGTCGACCGGAACGGCTATTTGGTGCGAATTGGAAGAGTTGATCCGCTCATCGCGCAAAGGAAGTCGCGCGAGCAGATTACTCCCTGCCATGAGTTTTGCAACGAATTCGTCTAGTTCGCTCTGGGTGAGACGACACTCTGGATGGTCCGCCGAGTGAAAAAGCCAAGGCCGCATCTGCTCGGACGGCTTTAACCTTAACAGGCCGCTGCGACTTGTTCTTAGATCGCGGCCATTTGAAATCGTAAAAATGACTTCGAAATACATCGCGGCTATACATTCTAACCGCGCAGTCAACAGCATGCATGATCAGGATTTATCAGAAAAACAAAAAGAACCAAAAGACATTCAAGAAATCAGGAGCAAGCATACATCACAGAATCGCTGCGACCTGTAATTAGTTCGGATAAAACACAGAAGATTTAAACAGAACACCAAACACAGCGGCCAAACAAGAACCCGCACGGGTTATTCAAATAAAAGACATAAAGTAAAAAGAAGCATTGCCTAAACAGAGGCCGAAATCCACAAGCCGCATTCATAATACAAAATTGTTCTAAAAGCCGTTCACGGCTGGCGGTGTTCTGGGGAGACATCCTCTCTATGCAGTCGCGCGACCTGGTCACTGGTGGTGTTCAGAAGGGAGTAAATCTGGCTGGTATGATAATGGATGTGGTTGATTGTGCTATGAAGCCGCCCGGCATCCCCTTTCAATCTGCGTAGCGGCGATCTTACGGGGGATTGCGGTGGCCTCATCAATCATTGGATCAGCTGCTCGAACCGGGGGGAGGATTTGAGCCCGCCCCAACAGTTGGGCGGCTAGCAACCTGCATGCCATCATTCATACTTCGCCGGCCCAAAGCGACTTCCCTAGTTAACCGCAGGAATTTATCCTGATAATATCTCGAGTCATCCTCGGACTGGCAGACGCTTTCTTCTCCTTCTCGAGCTGGGCAGTCAGAGTAGCGACTTGCGCCAGCTTAGCTTTCTTCTCGGCCTCCACTGCAGCTCACGCGGCCTCAAGCTGAATCTCTCCAGGCTCTTCTCCCTCTCGGTCCTGGATCTCCTGTCGATCCCCATCTGTGCCTTCAGCGCCTCTTCAGCATTCTTCCTTGCCATTCGCTCGGCCTCCAGAGCGGTCCGAGTGGCGGCCTCCCGGTTTTTCCACCTCCTTCAAACGAGCCATCAGATTTGCTAGATCTTCCTCGAGATGCTCGAACAGTTGCGGCCCTTCTTGCGATGTCGTCGCACAGGTCGATACCAGGGGAACCAATGGAGGCAGGCTGGACATAAGGTCGCCCGGCTTCACAATTTGATCCTCGCTGTCTGCAAGAAGCCGCGAGGTTATGAAAAGTAAAAGCATGCAGCGCTATATATGTATAAAAGTGGGCATGAATATAAGATCAGTGCCTGGGCGCCCAGGCCGCTTAGACCGTTCCGGGTCCATCCTCCGTTGTTGCTCACCGCCAGAGTCTCTCCTTACTCTGCCTAGCGGAAGAGGACCAGGTCGCTAAGGGGAAAAAGCTCGGCGGTGGGTTCAGTAATTGATTTCGACGATGCCGCGGATATGAAGAAACGGACAGCTTTATAATCCGCAGGGCGCTTACCTGGCGCAAAAGAATCAGGTCGCAGCGGCTTGTTTAAAGCCCGTTTCGCCCCCCTCCTTCTTCACCATCATTATCTCCTTCCCGGTCATCACCGGGGGAACCTCCTCCCACGTCTTCAGCACTTCCTCGAGTTCCTCCGCTCTCTGCTCAACCTCCAAGGCGTCCCAGGTAGCAGCCTCCCGCTCCTCGACCTCCAGGGCTGCCCGAGTAGCAGCTTCTCGATCTTCGGCCTCCTTCTGAGCGGTCCCCCTCTGGCCGGGCTGTGGTATCTGAAGCAGGGGCAGTTCGCTTTGAAGCCAACGGGCTGTCAAGAAGCTTATCTCGCCTCACCAGCTCGTCCATATCCTGAAAGATCCCATTAAATGATAAACTACTCGCCAAGTCCGGAATCAGGTCGCCCGTTTTCATATCAGGGGTAGCCGGCGAATCATTTACCTCAGCAGATGGGGGAGTCGTTAAGCCAAGCTCCTCCTTTAGTCGCGGGTTGGTCTGGAGGCGAGATTCGACCGGTTTCTTAAAAGCCACCCTTTCCTTGGAGGCCAGCCTCTTAACCTTCTTGGCTATTCGCTCGGTCACTGACCCGGTCTTCTTTATCTTCTTCTCTTTCTTATCCAAAGCTGGACTGACTTCTTTGGAGGGGCTAGGATAATCGTCTACGGATAAAGGGATACTAAGTTCGCCCGGCCTCGGAGAGCTGACCGCCTCCTCCCCCAAATCCTTGACTAACAAATGAGGATTCCCGGATGGGGTGATTTCCATGCCAAACGAGTCGGACCCGCTGACTTTCTTTAAAGGGCTGCCAGAGCCGACTTTTTTAGAAGGGGCGGCCTCCCCTTTGTTCAGCGGGCTGACGGCCTGTTGGCCGAGATCTCTGAGAGGAATCAGCGAGTCGCTGGGAGAAGGCCCCGAACTCTCTGCTGCGCGCTCTGCAGGAGTCTTGGGGATTGCTGAGTCCACATCGGCCTTGGAACTATCCGCCGCGGTTTTCTCAGACCTATCTCTCTTTTTTCGGTCTTTCCGGTTCTGCTTTTCCTTGTCCTTCCTCGACTTCTCCGTTGATTCGCGACTCTTGCCTTCCTCCTTCTTCTGATCACCGTCAGGGACCACGCGGTCTAACATGGTGTCTAGGAAGTCCATCGTTTGAAGAATTACCGGTCTTAAAAGCTCTAAACGCAAATGGCGAGTAATACCCCGTGATTTCATAAAAAACTCTGCAGAATGAGTTCTCTGGCTCTCTTATATAATTCAGGGCAAGTCGGAAGCGGTCTCCCGGTTAAAGCTAATATTTTCGAAATTCCCTTGGGATTTGAAAATATGCGGAGATTATGTTTACCAGGAAAACCGCTTCTCGGATTGGATCATTGTCGGATCGGCGAATTGCTAGGTCAGGCCGCTGGGTTCCAGGGTCAGTGGCTCACAGTTTAGGGCAAACCAGGGCTGGCGATCTGATGACATTTCGGACCGCTCCCAAGATTAAAGATCGTCAAAAGACAAGGCAAGAAGGCGATCCGCGATCTCAAGGAGGAGACCGACCGGGTTGCATCGAGAAGATCGGCCAAAGTCACGTCCAGAGGGCAGATCGCGGTCTTAAGCCGGAGGCCGCTCGTTCTACATCATTGACTCAGCCTCGGCATCTTCAGCCTCAGGTCAAACGGGTCGGAAGGGCAAGCCGCTAGGACGCGCGGCTTCCTTCTTTTCTTTTTTATGCATCCCGTCACCACCTGCCCGTTTCTCTCCTGTACCCGGGCAGGTGGTTATTCTATCCCTGCCCATTTGGGCAGGCCCCCAAGCCTATAGATAGGGGGCGGCACTGTTCACAAGACAGGCACACTCGAATCCGAAAGCTCGCTTGCTGGAGCTGCGACCTCAAGTTTCCGGTCTTGCGACCAGTCTAGCCGGCCGGCTCACTTGTAACCCGCTGTAATCACTTCTCTTCAATAAAAGGAAAGCCCGTCGCAGGAGTGGCATTTGCTGCGATGGGCGAAGTCTGGCCTCGACCGCTACTAGCGGTCTGAATTCTCTAACCAAATAGTAACCGATAATCCGCAACCTACGATTTCCTTCGGAAGCGCACTTTTGAATCGAACAACAACACCTTACCGGTTGTCCAATTTTTCGCCCACAATACCTTTTCGGAATCAGATCGGAGCCCTAAATCCAATGGAGAGCAATTTAAACCCATTCCAGCTCGTTTAGAGGTCGATATACAGTGAGTTGTAGTGGTAATACGAGATTTAACTCCAAATGACACATACACTTCAAAATGACAGAATTTTTTATGCTGGTTGTAGTGAAATGGGAGATTTAGCTCCAAATGACACTCAAACTTCAAACAGCAATAGCTTTTGATGCGGTTGTCTTATTTTGCCCCAACAACATGTTTTCGGAATAAGCTCGAAGCACTACATTCATTGGAGAACAAGTTTTACCCATTCCAGTTCATTTAGTTGTCGATATATAGCGTGTTGCAGCGGTAATGCGAAATTTAGCTCCAAATGACACCTAAGCTTCTAACGTCCATAACTTTTGATTTGTATGTATAATTTTTGCCCACAATACCTTTTCAGAATATGATCTGAGGCATACATCCAATGGAGCACCATTTTAAACCATTCCAGCTCATTTTAGTGGTCAATATACAGCAGGTTGCAATGGTAATGAGGGATTTAGCTCCTCTTGACACATAAACTTAAACAACCATAACTTTTGATCTTATTGTCCGATTTTTGCGCACAACACCTTTTTGGAATGAGCTCGGAGCCCTACATTCATTGAAGCACAAGTTTTACCCATTGCAGTTCATTTAGTTGTCGATATATAGCGGGTTGCACTGGTAATGCGAAATTTAGCTCCAAATAACACCTAAACTTGAAACAGCCATAACTTTTAATCAGGTTGTCTGATTTTTGCCCACAAAACCTCTTCGAAATGAGCTATGAGCCATACATTCAATGGAGAGCAAGTTTAACCCAATCTAGTTCATTTAGTGGTCGATATACATTGAGTTGCAGTGGTAATGTGGGTTTTTAGCTCCAACTAACACCTAAACTTCAAACAGCTATAATTATTGATCCGGTTGTCCGGATTTTGCCAAAACACCTTTTCAGAATGAGCTCAGAGCCATACATCCTATGGAGAATAGGATTTACCCGATCGAGTTCATTTAGTGGTCGACAGATAGTGGATTTGCAGAGGAAATGAGGGATTTTGCTCCTATTGACACCTAAACTTCAAACATCCATAACTTTGATCCGGTTGTCAGGCTTTTGCCCACAACACTTTTTCAAAATGAGATCGAAGCCCTGCATCAAATGGACAACAAGTTTTACCCATTCCAGTTCGTTTAGTGGTTGATCTACAGTGAGTTACAGTGGTAATGGGGGATTTAGCTCCAAATGACACATAAACTTCAAACAGACAAAACTCTTGATCATGTTGCCCAATTTTTGCCCATTATACCTTTTTAGAATGAGCTCAGAGCCCTACATCCAATGTAGAGTAGGATATAACCATTCAAGTTCGTTTATTGTTTGATATACAGTGGGTTTTCAGTGGTAATGCGAGATTTAGCTCCAAATTACACCTAAACTTCAAGCAGCCATAACTTTTGATCCGGTTGTTTGATTTTTTTGCACAACACTTTTTTAGGAAGAGCTCGTATTCTCCATCCAACAGAGAATAGGATTTACCCATTCTAGAATAAGACAACACCTTTCCAGTAGTCCAATTGTTGAATCCAAAATTGTCCCCACGCCCTCGACACTCAATCCTAGAGGAAGGAGAGGGGGGTAGTGATCGAGCAGCTGGTTACTTGAGTCGCAAATGAAGAGCTGAGTGAGAGAGAGGAAGAGAGGGCCGCTAGCTTATGGCGAGGCCAGACTTCGCCCGCCGCGGCAAATGCCACTCCTACGGTGGGCTTTCCCTTTATTTAATAATCTGCATTACTGCTTGTCAGTTTTAGTACATGGAAACAGAATGAGTACAAGAGAGTGACAAATAAGAAAAGTAAGCTGCTCGGGCTGTTCCCTGAAGCCGTCCGGATTAGTCGCCGAGGCCGCCCGGGCTAGTCGCCGAGGCCGCCCGGGGTTGTTCCTCTGGAGGTCGCTGAACAGGTCGCTGATGGGAGCGGTCTGGCTGAGACTGGCCAGGCTGTTCGCTGGAGGTCGCCGAACAGGTCGCTGATAGGAGCGGTCTGGCTGTTTCTAGCCGCCAGTTCTGCCCCCAACTTGCCTGTCCACTATTCATGTCGAGGGTCCTATTTATAGGCTCTGGGTCGATGTTTTCACTGCCGGTGAGCCGATGACTGGAGTTCTACCCTGAGGGTCTGAAGATGGAGGTCGCCACCTTGGCGACTTGAAGGAGGAGACCGCCCCACCTGGGCGACTTGAAGGGAGAAGCCGCCCCACCTGGGCGACTTGAAGGGAGAAGCCGCCCCACCTGGGCGACTTGAAGAAGTAGGCTGCCTACCCGGGCGGTTTGAAGGAGGAGGCTGCCCGCTTTGGGCGGTCTGAAGGAGGAGGCCGCCCGCCTTGGGCAGTCTCCAGGAGGAGGCCGCCCGCTTTGGGCAGTCTCAAGGAGGAGGCCGCCCGCTTTGGGCGGTCTAAAGGAGGAGGCCGCCCGCCTTGGTCGGCCTGAAGGAGGAGGCCGCCCGCCTTGGTCGGTCTGAAGGAGGAGGCCGCCGTCTTCGGCGGTCTGAAGGAGGAGGTCGCCCGCCTTCGACGATCTGATGGAGGAGACCGCCCCTTCTTACCACTTCGGGTGTGAAAAAAGCCTTTGCGTGAGGTCTGATCCTTCCCGGGCGTGTAATCTGTAAAAATGTAGCGAAAAAGGCCTCCCAGGGGAGGATCGCCGATTTCTGGGTCAACATAATCCCCACACTTTTTCAAATTTCCAAGAAACTTCGAAAAGTAGGTATTGACCCACAAAAATCGTGATCCGCTAATGGTAAACCGTCAAAATAGTGGGAAAGACAGAGAGGGAACGAGTACCTGATGCCTCTCCACAAAGGAACTAGTGAATGCTTATTCTTTCTCCTGTGATGGAGGAGAGTCATAGCAAGTATAAAGCACAATTCAGATGTCCCAAAGGGAACTTGCGAACATCGGCTCATTTTGTCCTCTAAGGTAGACTAGTAATCATCTACTAGTCTCTGAGGAGAACTCGATAGGAAAAGAAAGAACGTGGCGCGAGTACCTGAAGAGACCTCGCGAATACCTGCTCATCTCTACAAAAGAGAACTCAAAGCAGGTATAAAACATAACGTGAGTACCTGAAGAGACCTCGTGAACACCTGCTAATCTGTGCAAAAGAGTACTAAAGGTAGGTATAGAATATAACGCGAGTACCTAAAGAGAACTCGCGGACACCTGCAAATCTCTGCAAAAGAGAACTTAAAGCAGGCAAAAGAATCTACGCGAGCACCAGAAGAGAACTCGCGATCACTTACTAATCTCTGCAAAAGAGAACTTAAAAGCAGGTAAAAGAATCTATAATGTGAGTACCTGAAGGGAACTCGCGATCACCTGCTAACCTTTACAAAAGAGAACTTAAAGCAGGTACAAAACATAACGCGAGTACCTGAAGGGAACTCGCGATCACCTGCTAATTTCTACAAAAGTGAACTTAAAGCAGGTACAAAACATAATGCGAGTACCTGAAGGGACCATGCGAACACCTGCTAATCTCTGCAAAAGAGAACTCAAAGAAGGTATAAAACATAACGCGAGTACCTGAAGAGAACTCGCGAACACCTGCTAATCTCTGCAAAACAGAATTCAAAGCAGGTATAAAACATAACGCGAGTACCTGAAGAGACCTCGCGAACACCTGCTAATCTCTGCAAAAGAGAACTCAAAGCAGGTATAAAATAATCTATAATGCGAGTACCTGAAGAGAACTCGCGAATCCCTGCCAATCTCTGCAAAAACAGATCTTAAAGCGGGTATAAAACAACCTATAACGCGAGTACCTGAAGAGAACTCGCGAATACATTCCAATCTATGCAAAAAACGAAACTTAAAGCAGGTATAAAACAAATTATAACGCGAGTTCCTGAAGAGAACTCGCGAATACCTGCTAATCTCTGATAAAACAGAACTTAAAGCAGGTATAAAACAATCTATAATGCGAGTACCTGAAGAGAACTCGTGAACACCTGCTAATCTCTGCAAAAGAGAACTCAAAGCAGTTATTAAATATAACGCGAGTACCTGAAGAGACCTCGCTAACACCTGCTAATCTCTGCAAAAGTAGAACTTAAAGCAGGTATAAAATATAACGCGAGTACCTGAAGAGAACTCGCGAACACCTACTAATCTCTCTAAAAGAGAACACAAAGCAGGTATAAAATATAACGCGAGTACCTAAAGAGACTTCACGAATACCTGCTATCCTCTACAAAAGATAACTCAAAGCAAGTATAAAATATAACGCGAGTACCTGAAGAGACCTCGCGAACACCTGCTAATTTCTGCAAAAGAGAACTCAAGGCAGGTATAAAACATAACGCGAGTACCTGAAGAGAACTCGCGAACACCTGCTAATCTCTACAAAAGAGAACTCAAAGCAGGTATAAGATAATCTATAATGCAAGTACCTAAAGATAACTCGCGAATACCTGCCAATCTCTGCAAAAATAGAACTTAAAGCAGGTATAAAACAACCTATAATGCGAGTACCTAAAGAGAACTCGCGAATACCTGCTAATATCTGCAAAAACAGAACTTAAAGCAGGAAAAAAACAATCTATAATGCGAGTACTGAAGAGAACTCGCGAACACCTGCTAATATCTGCAAAATAGAACTAAAAGCAGGTATAAAATATAACGCGAGTACCTGAAGAGACCTCGCGAACACCTACTAATCTCTGCAAAAGAGAACTCAAAGTTGGTATAAAATATAATGCGAGTACCTGAAGTGACCTCGCGAACACCTGCTAATCTCTGCAAAAGAGAACTCAAAAGCAGGTAAAAGAATCTATAATGCGAGTACCTGAAGAGAACTCGCGAACACCTGCTAATCTCTGCACAAAAGAACTTAAAATAGGTGTAAAATAAACTACAACACGAGTACCTGAAGAGAACTTGTGAACACCTGCTAATCTCTGCACAAGAGAACTTAAAACAGGTGTAAAGCAAACTACAATGCGAGTACCTGAAGAGAACTCGCGAACACCTCCTAATCTATGCACAAGAGAACTTAAAACAGGTGTAAAGCAAAGTACAACACGAGTACCTGAAGAGAACTCACGAGCACCTGCTAATCTCTACACAAGAGAACTTAAAACAGGTATAAAATAATCTATAACGCGAGTACCTGAAGAGAAATCGCGAATACCTGCTAATTTCTGCAAAAACAGAACCTAAAGCAGGTATAAAACAATCTATAACGCGAGTACCTGAAGAGAACTCGCGAACACCTGCTAGTATTTGCAAAATAGAACTCAAAGCAGGTATAAACTATAACGCGAATACCTGAAGAGAACTCGCGAACACCTGCTAATCTCTGCAAAAGAGAACTCAAAGCAGGCATAAAACATAACGCGAGTACCTGAAGAGAACTCGCGAATACCTGCTAATCTCTGCAAAACAGAACTGAAAGCAGGTATAAAACAAACTATAACGCGAGTCACCTGAAGAGATCTCGTAAATACCTGCTAATCTCTGCAAAAGAGAACTCAAAGCAGGTATAAAACATAATGCAAGTACCTGAAGAGAACTCGCGAACACCTGCTAATCTCTGCAAAAGAGAACTCAAAGCAGGTATAAAACATAACGCGAGTACCTGAAGAAAACTAGCGAACCCCTGCTAATCTCTGCAAAAGATAACTCAAAGCAGGTATAAAATACAATATAACGCGAGTACCTGAAGAGACCTCGCGAAAACCTGCTAATCTCTACAAAAGAGAAGTCAAAGCAGGTATAAAACATAACGCGAGTACCTGAAGAGAACTCGCGAACACCTGCTAATCTCTGCAAAAGAGAACTCAAAGCAGGAATAAAATATAATGCGAGTACCTGAAGAGACCTCGCGAATACCTGCTAATCTCTGCAAAAGAGAACTCAAAGCAGGTATAAAACATAACGCGAGTACCTGAAGAGAACTCGCTAACACCTGCTAATCTCTGCAAAAGAGAATTCAAAGCAGGTATAAAACATAACGCGAGTACCTGAAGAGAACTCGCGAACACATGCTAATCTCTACAAAAGAGAACTCAAAGCAGGTATAAAATATAACGCGAGTACCTGAAGAGACCTCGCGAATACCTGCTAATCTCTGCAAAAACAGAACTTAAAGCAGGTATAAAACAATCTATAATGCGAGTACCTGAAGAGAACTCGCGAATACCTGCTAATCTCTGCAAAAACAGAACTGAAAGCAGGTATAAAACAAACTATAACGCGAGTACCTGAAGATATCTCGCGAATACCTGCTAATCTCTGTAAAAGAGAACTCAAAGCAGGTATAAAACATAACGCGAGTACCTGAAGAGAACTCGCGAACACCTGCTAATCTCTGCAAAAGAGAACTCAAAGCAGGTAAAAAACATAATGCGAGTACCTGAAGAGAACTCGCGAACACCTGCTAATCTCTGCAAAAGAGAACTCAAAGCAAGTATACAATACAATATAACGCGAGTATCTGAAGAGACCTCACGAACACCTGCTAATCTCTGCAAAAGAGAACTCAAAGCAGGTATAAAACATACTACAACGCGAGTACCTGAAGAGAACTCGCAAACACCTGCTAACCTCTGCACAAACAGAACTTAAAGCAGGTATAAAACAATCTATAATGCGAGTACCTGAAGAGAACTAGCGAATACCTGCTAATCTCTGCAAAAACAGAACTTAAAGCAGGTAAAAACAACCTATAACGCGAGTACCTGAAGAGAACTCGCGGATACCTGCTAATCTCTGCAAAAACTAGATCTTAAAGCTGGTATAAAATAATCTATAATACGAGTACCTGAAGAGAACTCACGAATACCTGCTAATCTCTGCAAAAATAGAACTTAAAGTAGGTATAAAACAACCTATAACGCGAGTACCTGAAGAGAACTCGCGGATACCTGCTAATCTCTGCAAAAACAGAACTTAAAGCAGGTATAAAACAACCTATAACGCGAGTACCTGAAGAGAACTCGCGGATACCTGATAATCTCTACAAAAACAGAACTTAAAGCAGATATAAAACAATCTATAATTCGAGTACCTGAATAGAACTCGCGAATACCTGCTAATTTCTGCAAAAACAGAACTTAAAGCAGGTATAAAACAATCTATAATGCGAGTATCTGAAGAGAACTCGCGAATACCTGCTAATCTCTGCAAAAACAGAACTTAAAGCAGGTATAAAATAACCTATAACGCGGGTACGTGAATGAGAACTCGCGGATACCTGCTAATCTCTGCAAAAATAGAAATTAAAGCAGGTATAAAACAATCTATAATGCGAGTACCTGAAGAGAACTCGGGAATACCTGCTAATCTCTGCAAAAACAGAACTTAAAGCAGGTATAAAACAACCTATAATGCAAGTACCTGAAGAGAACTCGCGGATACCTGCTAATCTCTATAAAAACAAATCTTAAAGCAGGTATAAAACAATCTATAATGCGAGTACCTGAAGAGAACTCGCGAATACCTGCTAATCTCTGCAAAAGAGAATTCAAAGCAGGCATAAAACATAACGCGAGTACCTGAAAAGAACTCGCGAACACATGCTAATCTCTACAATAGAGAACTCAAAGCAGGTATAAAATATAACGCGAGTACCTGAAGAGACCTCGCGAATACCTGCTAATCTCTGCAAAAACAGAACTTAAAGCTGCTATAAAAGAATCAATAATGCGAGTACCTGAAGAGAACTCGCGAATACCTGCTAATCTCTGCAAAAACAGAACTGAAAGCAGGTATAAAACAAACTATTACGCGACTACCTGAAGATATCTCGCGGATACCTGCTAATCTCTGCAAAAGAGAACTTAAAGCAGGTATAAAACATAACGCGAGTACCTGAAGAGAATTTGTGAACACCTGCTAATCTCTGCAAAAGAGAACTCAAAGCAGGTAAAAAACATAACGCGAGTACCTGAAGAGAACTCGCGAACACCTGCTAATCTCTGCAAAAGAGAACTCAAAGCAGGTATAAAATACAATATAACGCGAGTACCTGAAGAGACCTCGCGAACACCTGCTAATCTCTGCAAAAGAGAATTCAAAGAAGGTATGAAACATACTACAACGCGAGTATCCTGAAGAGAACTCGCGAACACTTGCTAACCTCTGTACAAACAGAACTTAAAGAAGGTATAAAACAATCTATAATGCGAGTACCTGAAGAGAACTAGCGAATACCTGCTAATCTCTGCAAAAACAGAACTTAAAGCAGGTAAAAACAACCTATAACGCGAGTACCTGAAGAGAACTCGCGGATACCTGCTAATCTCTGCAAAAACAGATCTTAAAGCTGGTATAAAATAATCTATAATACGAGTACCTGAAGAGAACTCACGAATACCTGCTAATCTCTGCAAAAACAGAACTTAAAGTAGGCATAAAACAACCTATAACGCGAGTACCTGAAGAGAACTCGCGGATACCTGCTAATCTCTGCAAAAATGGAACTTAAAGCAGATATAAAACAATCTATAACGCGAGTATCCTGAAGAGAACTCGCGTATACCTGCTAATTTCTGCAAAAACAGAACTTAAAGCAGGTATAAAACAATCTATAATGCGAGTACCTGAAGAGAACTCGCGAATACCTGCTAATCTCTGCAAAAACAGAACTTAAAGCAGGTATAAAACAACCTATAACACGAGTACGTGAAGAGAACTCGCGGATACCTGCTAATCTCTGCAAAAATAGAACTTAAAGCAGGTATAAAACAATCTATAATGCGAGTACCTGAAGAGAAATCGCGAAGACCTGCTAATCTTTGCAAAAACAGAACATAAAGCAGGTATAAAACAACCTATAATGCGAGTACCTAAAGAGACCTCGCGGATACCTGCTAATCTCTGCAAAAACAAAACTTAAAGCAGGTATAAAACAATCGATAATGCGAGTACCTGAAGAGAACTCGCGAATACCTGCTAATCTCTGCAAAAACAGAACTTAAAGAAGGTATAAAACAATCTATAACGCGAGTACCTGAAGAGAACTCGCAAATACCTGCCAATCTCTGCAAAAGAGAATTCAAAGCAGGTATAAAACATAACGCAGGTACCTGAAGAGACCTCGCTGAACACCTGCTAATCTCTGCAAAAGAGAATTCAAAGCAGGTATAAAACATAATGCGAGTACCTGAAGAGAACTCGCGAACACCGGCTAATCTCTGCAAAAGAGAACTCAAAGCAGGTATAAAATATAGCATAACGCGAGTACCTGAAGAGACCTCGCGAACACCTGCTAATCTATGCGAAAGAGAATTCAAAGCAGGTATAAAATATAACGCGAGTACCTGAAGAGAACTCGCGAACACATGCTAATCTCTGCAAAAGAGAACTCAAAGCAGGTATAAAACATAACGCGAGTACCTGAAGAGAACTCGTGAACACCTGCTAATCTCTGCAAAAAGAGAACTCAAAGCACGTATAAAACAATCTATAATTGTTTGTCTTTACTATTTTACTTGTGGATATTCATATGCGATCTTCTGTTTTTTGCGTTATTCCTCATAAAACTTCAAATCCTTTCTGAAAAACCTCCAGGGAAAAGATATCCCCAAAAGAATAATTGCCCAGCTATCATGAAATGTTTCCCTGACGGCTTATCATTTTAGTTCTAAAGTAGATCCTGATTGACTCAAGTGAAGATGAATCGCGGCCTGAAACTGCCAGAGATTATATCTTCATAAGCTCTGATTGTAAGCAATGAGTCGTGCAGTTAGAATGCAATCCATAGGATTAATAAATCCATTTCCCGTTTATTAGAGTGAAAGCCTTGACTCGATAATCTCGAGTCAGAAATATTGCCTTGTGGCTTCCTATAATAGCCCGCTTTCCAGCTTTAAAGCCAGATACATTTAACCAACTTGGCTAGCATATTATGCAGCCATTTTTCATAACCTGTAGTACTCTTTCAAGCCGACCGGCTTGATAGATAAAACCGCCCTGTCTAAAAGTTTTTCAACTATTAAATGACCAAATGGGCCAATATTTGTACCTGTTAGATACTATTTTCTCCAAATGATCGAAGGATCATAAGAGAGATAATTTTCCTGTAAAGAAAAAGGAATGGCTACAGACTCAGATAACCAAGTGGGCAGGTGGGCCTAGGCGGCTAACATTGCTTTCCTCAAGTGGTCATAAGAGCTGTAGAAATAAAGAAAAAGTAAGTACAGGCCCAGATGACCAAGTGGGCAGGTGGGCCTAGGCGGCGAACATTGCTTTCCTCAAGTGGTCATAAGGGCTGTAAACGACTCAACTGCGCTCTTGCCTAGGGCTATAAGCCGAGTTGATCAATTGGGCAGCTGGGTCTAGGCGGCGAACATTGATTTCCTCAGAGAGATCAACTCAGTTGTGGGTCCCGCTTAGGCATCGCTTGAGAGTACCTAGGAGTGTTTGATGGTCACAAACTAAGATGATCAGTTTGGCAGGTGTGGTTATGCCGCGAAGGCTATTCCGACATTGCTTTCCTCAGAAAGATAATTAAAGCGGTAATTATATCCCTCTCGGGGCATGACAGAGCTAACATTCACCTAGACCTCCCTTGATGCAAGGGTGTGTTAGATATCAGCCGGGATAAAAGATTCTGAAGACCACCGCACGGGAATTGGCAAGCTACCACTACACTTGTGCGAAAACTCCCCGCTACACATTATCTTCGTGGTTTTACGCTAATGACTACAATCCGAGGGGGTTCGAGCAGAACTTGGTGATGTCTCCGCGGTTCAGTGAGTTTGATAATAAGTAAAAAGGAATAAACAAGTCACAAGGAAGAGTGTCAGTATTGTATCCACTTCATTCGATATCAAAATGCAAACAAATGAGGGATTATTATTAAGGACAGAACCGTTTTGAGATCGTTACTGCTTCAAGATGTCTTCACCATCACTTGTCTACACTTGTCTAAAGGTGATAAGTTCCATTTCTTAACACCTTGATGATAAATGGGCCTGACCAGTTAGGACTTAATTTCCCAATGGGACCTGATCTGGCAGGACGAGGTTCAACTCGGAACTATCTCCCAACAAATTTTGGATAATGGGAAGGGTCTTGCTATTGTCCTGCAAGAAAAGTTAGCCCATAAACATGAAACAACCATAACTTTTGATCAGGTTGTCTGATTTTGGCCCACAAAACCTCTTCGAAATGAGCTCTGAGCCATACATTCAATGGAGAGCAAGTTTAACCCAATCTAGTTCATTTAGTGGTCGATATACATTGAGTTCCAGTGGTAATGTGCGATTTAGCTCCAATTAACACCTAAACTTCAAACAGCTATAACTATTTATCCAGTTGTCCGGATATTGCCCAAAACACCTTTTTGGAATTAGCTCAGAGCCATACATCCTATGGAGAATAGGATTTACCCGATCGAGTTCATTTAGTGGTGGACAGCTAGTGGATTACAGAGGAAATGAGGGATTTTGCTCCAATTGACACCTAAACTTCAAACAACCATAACTTTGATCCAGCTGTTAGGTTATTGCCCACAACACCTTTTCGAAATGAGATCGGAGCCCTACATCGAATGGACAACAAGTTTTACTCATTCCAGTTCGTTTAGCGGTTGATTTACAGTGAGTTACAGTGCTAATGGGGATTTAGCTCTAAATGACACATAAACTTCAAACAGACAGAACTCTTGATCAAGTTGCCCAAATTTTGCCCATAATATCTTTTTAGAATGAGCTCAGAGTCCTATATCCTATGTAGAGTAGGATATAACCATTCAAGTTCATTTATTGTTCGATATACAGTTGGTTCCAGTGGTAATGCGGGATTTAGCTCCAAATTACACCTAAACTTCAAGCAGCCATAACTTTTGATCCAATTGTTCGATTTTTTTGCACAACACTTTTTCGAAAAGAGCTCGTATTCTCCATCCAACAGAGAATAAGATTTACCCATTCTAGAATAAGACAACACCTTTCCAGTAGTCCAATTTTTGCCCACAATACCTTTTCGGAATGAGATCGGAGCCCTAAATCCAATGGAGAACAATTTTAACCAATTCCAGCTCATTTAGAGGTCGATATACAGTGAGTTGTAGTGGTAATATGAGATTTATCTCCAAAGGACACATACACTTCAAAATGACATAATTTTTAATGCTGGTTGTAGTGAAAATGAGAGATTAGCTCCAAATGACACTAAAATTTTATACATCAATAACTTTTGATCCGGTTGTCTGATTTTACACCCACAACACCCTTTAGGAATGTGCTCAGAGCACTACATTCATTGAAGCACAAGTTTTACCCAATGCAGTTCAGTTAGTTGTTGATACATAGCGGGTTGCACTAGTAATGCAAAATTTAGCTACAAATGACACATAAACTTGAAACAACCATAACTTTTGATCAGATTGTCTAATTTTTGGCCACAAAACCTCTTTGAAATGAGCTCTGATCCATACAGTCAATGGAGAGCAAGCTTTACCCAATCTAGTTCATTTTGTGGTCGATATACATTGAGTTGTAGTGGTAATGTGGGATTTGGCTCCAACCAACACCTAAACTTCAAACAGCTATAACTATTGATCCGGTTGTCCGGATTTTTTCCAAAACACCTTTTCATAATGAGCTCAGAGCCATACATCCTATGGAGAATAGGATTTACTCTATCGAGTTGATTTAGTGCTCGACGGATAGTGGATTGTAGTGGAAATGAAGGATTTTGCTCCAATTGACACCTAAACTTCAAACATCCATAACTTTGAACTGGTTGTCAGGTTATTTGCCCACAACACCTTTTCAGAATGAGATTGGAGCCCTATATCCAATGGACAACAAGTTTTACCCATTCCAGTTCATTTAGTGGTTGATCTACAGTAGGTTACAGTGGTAATGGGGGATTCAGCTCCAAATAACACATAAACTTCAAACAGACAGAACTCTTGATCCAGTTGCCCAATTTTTGCCCCCAATACCTTTTTAGAATAAGCTCAGAGCCCTACATCCAATGTAGAGTAGGATATAACCATTCAAGTTCATCTATTGTTCGATATACAGTGGGTTCTAGTGGAAATGCGAGATTTAGCCCCAAATTACACTTAAACTTCAAGCAGCCATAACTTTCGTTCTGGTTGTTCGATTTTTTTGCACAATACTTTTTCGGAAAGAGCTCGTATTCTCCATACAACATAGAATAAGATTTACCCATTCTAGAATAATACAACACCTTTCCGGTCGTCCAATTTTTGCCCACAATACCTTTTCGGAATGAGATCGGAGCCCTAAATCCAATGGAGAACAATTTAAACCCATTCCAGCTTGTTTAGAGGTCGATATACAGTGAGTTGCAGTGGTAATACAAGATTTAGCTCCAAATGACACATACACTTCAAAATGACAGAATTTATTATGCTGGTTGTGGTGAAAATGAGAGATTTAGCTCCAAATGATACTTAAACTTTAAACAGCAATAACATTTGATGTGATTGTCTTATTTTGCCCCCACAAAACCTTTTTGGAATGAGCTCGGAGCACTACATTCATTGGAGCACAAGTTTTACCCATTACAGTTCATTTAGTTGTCGATATATAGCTTGTTGCAACGGTAATGCGTAATTTAGCTCCAAATGACACATAAACTTCTAACGTCCATAACATTTGATTTGTAGGTATAATTTTTGCCCACAACACCTTTTTAGAATATGCTTGGAGGAATACATCCTATGGAACACCATTTTAAACCATTCCAGCTCATTTTAGTGGTCAATATATAGCAGGTTGCAATGGTAATGAGGGATTTAGCTCCACTTGACACGTAAACTAAAACAACCATAACTTTTGATCTTATTGTCTGATTTCTGCGCACAACACCTTTTTGGCATGAGCTCGGAGCCCTACATTCATTGAAGTATAAGTTTTGCCCATTGCAGTTCATTTAGTTGTCGATATATAGCGGGTTGCACTGGTAATGCAAAATTTAGCTCCAAATGACACCTAAACTTGAAATAGCCATAACTTTTGATCAGGTTGTCTGATTTTGGCCCACAAAACCTCTTCGAAATGAGCTCTGAGCCATACATTCAATGGAGAGAAAGTTTAACCCAATCTAGGTCATTTAGTGGTCGATATATATTGAGTTGCAGTGGTAATGTGCGATTTAGCTCCAACTAACACCTAAACTTCAAACAGCTATAACTATTGATCCAGTTGTCCGGATATTGCCCAAAACACCTTTTTGGAATGAGCTCATAGCCATACATTCTATGGAGAAGAGGATTTAACTGATCGAGTTCATTTAGTGGTCGACAGCTAGTGGATTACAGAGGAAATGAGGGATTTTGCTCCAATTAACACCTAAACTTCAAACATCCATAACTTTGATCCAGCTGTTAAGTTATTGCCCACAACACCTTTTCGAAATGAGATCGGAGCCCTACATCGAATGGACAACAAGTTTTACCCATTCCAGTTGGTTTAGTGGTTGATCTACAGTGAGTTGCAGTACTAATGGGGGATTTAGCTCCAAATGACACATAAACTTCAAACAGACAGAACTCTTGATCAAGTTGCCCAATTTTTCCCCATAATACCTTTTTAGAATGAGCTCTGAGTCATACATCCAATGTAGAGTAGGATATAGCCATTCAAGTTTGTTTATTGTTCGATATACAGTGGGTTCCAGTGGTAATGCGAGATTAAGCTCCAAATTACACCTAAAATTCAAGCAGCCATAACTTTTGATCCGGTTGTTCGATTTTTTTGCACAACACTTTTTTGAAAAGAGCTCGTATTCTCCATCCAATAGAGAATAAGATTTACCCATTCTAAAATAAGACAACACCTTTCCAGTAGTCCTAATTTTCGCCCACAATACCTTTTCGGAATGAGATCGGAGCCCTTAATCTAATGGAGAATAATATTAACCCATTCCAGCTACATTTAGAGGTCGATATATAGTGAGTTGTAGTGGTAATACGAGATTTAGCTCCAAATGACACATACTCTTCAAAATGACAGAATTTCTAATGCTGGTTGCAGTGAAAATGAGAGATTTGGCTCCAAATGACACTAAAACTTTATACATCAATAACTTTTGATCCGGTTGTCTGATTTTACCCCCACAACACCTTTTAGGAATGAGCTCGGAGCACTACATTCATTGAAGCACAAGTTTTACCCAATGCAGTTCAGTTAGTTGTCGATATATAACGGGTTGCACTAGTAATGCGAAATTTAGCAACAAATGACACCTAAACTTGAAACAACCATAACTTTTGATCAGGTTGTCTAATTTTTGCCCACAAAACCTCTTTGAAATGAGCTCTGAGCCATACATTCAATGGAGAGCAAGCTTTACCCAATCTAGTTCATTTTGTGGTCGATATACATTGAGTTGTAGTGGTAATGTGGTATTTGGCTCCAACAAACACCTAAACTTCAAACAACTATAACTATTGATCTGGTTGTCCGGATTTTTCCCAAAACACCTTTTCGTAATGAGCTTAGAGCCATACATCCTATGGAGAATAGGATTTACTCGATCGAGTTCATTTAGTGGTCGACGGATAGTGTATTGTAGTGGAAATGAGGGATTTTGCTCCAATTGACACCTAAACTTCGAAACATCCATAACTTTGATCCGATTGTCAGGTTATTTGCCCACAACACCTTTTCAGAATAAGATTGGAGCCCTATATCCAATGGACAACAAGTTTTACCCATTCCAGTTCATTTAGTGGTTGATCTACAGTAGGTTACAGTGGTAATGGGGGATTCAGCTCCAAATGACACATAAACTTCAAACAGACAGAACTCTTGATCCAGTTGCCCAATATTTGCCCCCAATACCTTTTTAGAATAAGCTCAGAGCCCTACATCCAATGTAGAGTAGGATATAACCATTCAAGTTCATCTATTGTTCGATATACAGTGGGTTCCAGTGGAAATGCGGGATTTAGCTCCAAATTTCACTTAAACTTCAAGCAGCCATAACTTTTGTTCCGGTTGTTCAATTTTTTTGCACAACACTTTTTCGGAAAGAGCTCATATTCTCCATCCAACAAAGAATAAGATTTACCCATTCTAGAATAAGACAACACCTTTCCGGTTGTCCAATTTTTGCCCACAATACCTTTTCGGAATGAGATCGGAGCCCTAAATCCAATGGAGAACAATTTAAACCCATTCCAGCTCGTTTAGAGGTCGATATACAGTGAGTTGTAGTGGTAATACGAGATTTACCTCCAAATGACACATACACTTCAAAATGACATAATTTTTTATGATGGTTGTGGTGAAAATGAGAGATTTAGCTCCAAATGATACTTAAACTTTAAACAGCAATAACTTTTAATGCGGTTGTCTTATTTTGCCCCCAAAACACCTTTTCGGAATGAGCTCGGAGCACTACATTCATTGGAGCACAAGTTTTACCCATTACAGTTCATTTAGTTGTCGATATATTGTGTATTGCAGCGGTGATGCGAAATTTAGCTCCAAATGACACCTAAACTTCTAACGTCCATAACATTTGATTTGTATATCTAATTTTTGCACAGAACACCTTTTCAGAATATGCTCGGAGGAATACATCCAATGGAGCACCATTTTAAACCACTCCAGCTCATTTTAGTGGTCAATATACAGCATGTTGCAATGGTAATGAGGGATTTAGCTCCTCTTGACACGTAAACTAAAACAACCATAACTTTTGATCTTATTGTCCGATTTTTGCGCACAACACCTTTTTGCAATGAGCTCGGAGCCCTACAATCATCAAAGCACAAGTTTTATCCATTGCAGTTCATTTAGTTGTCTATATGTAGCGGGTTGCACTGGTAATGCAAAATTTAGCTCCAAATGACACCTAAACTTGAAACAGTCATAACTTTTGATCAGGTTGTCTGATTTTGGCCCACAAAACCTCTTCGAAATGAGCTATGAGCCATACATTCAATGGAGAGCAAGTTTAACCCAATCTAGTTCATTTAGTGGTCGATATACATTGAGTTGTAGTGGTAATGTGCGATTTAGCTCCAACTAACACCTAAACCTCAAACAGCTATAACTATTGATCCAGTTGTCCGGATATTGCCCAAAACACCTTTTTGGAATGAGCTCAGAGCCATACATCCTATGGAGAATAGGATTTACCCAATCTAGTTCATTTAGTGGTCGACAGCTAGTGGATTACAGAGGAAATGAGGGATTTAGCTCCAATTGACACCTAAACTTCAAACATCCATAACTTTGATCCAGCAGTTAGGTTATTGCCCACAACACCTTTTCGAAATGTGATCGGATCCCTACATCGAATGGACAACAAGTTTTACTCATTCCAGTTCGTTTAGAGGTTGATCTACAGTGAGTTACAGTGCTAATGGAGATTTAGCTCCAAATGACACATAAACTTCAAACAGACAGAACTCTTGATCAAGTTGCCCAATTTTTGCCCATAATATCTTTTTAGAATGAGCTCAGAGTCCTATGTACTATGTAGAGTATGATATAACCATTCAAGTTCGTTTATTGTTCGATATACAGTTGGTTCCAGTGGTAATGCGGGATTTAGCTCCAAATTACACCTAAACTTCAAGCAGCCATAACTTTTGATCCAATTGTTCGATTTTTTTGCACAACACTATTTCGAAAAGAGCTCGTATTCTCCATCCAACAGAGAATAAGATTTAACCATTCTAGAATAAGACAACACCTTTCAAGTAGTCCAATTTTCGCCCACAATACCTTTTCAGGAATGAGATCGGAGCCCTAAATCCAATGGAGAACAATTTTAACCCATTCCAGCTCATTTAGAGGTCGATATATAGTGATTTGTAGTGGTAATACGATATTTATCTCCAAATGACACTAACACTTAAAAATGACATAATTTTTAATGCTGGTTGTAGTGAAAATGAGAGATTTAGCTCCAAATGACACTAAAACTTTATACATCAATAACTTTTGATCCGGTTGTCTGATTTTACTCCCACAGCACCTTTTAGGAATGAACTCAGGAGCACTACATTCATTGAAGCACAAGTTTTACCCAATGCAGTTCAGTTAGTTGTCGATATATAGCGGGTTGCACTAGTAATGCGAAATTTAGCTACAAATGACACCTAAACTTGAAACAGCCATAACTTTTGATCAGGTTGTCTAATTTTTGCCCACAAAACCTCTTCGAAATGAGCTCTGAGCCATACAGTCATTGGAGAGCAAGCTTTACCCAATCTAGTTCATTTAGTGGTCGATATACATTGAGTTGTATTGGTAATGTGGGATTTGGCTCCAACCAACACCTAAACTTCAAACAGCTATAACAATTGATCCGGTTGTCCGAATTTTTCCCAAAACACCTTTCGTAATGAGCTCAGAGCCATACATCCTATGGAGAATAGGATTTACTCGATCGAGTTCATTTAGTGGTCGACGGATAGTGGATTGTAGTGGAAATGAGGGATTTTGCTCCAATTGACACCTAAACTTCCAACATCCATAACTTTGATCTGGTTGTCAGGTTATTTGCCCACAACACCTTTTCGGAATGAGATTGGAGCCCTATATCCAATGGACAACAAGTTTTACAAATTCCAGTTCATTTACTGGTTGATCTACAGTAGGTTACAGTAGTAATGGGGGATTCAGCTCCAAATGACACATAAACTTCAAACATACAGAACTCTTGATCCAGTTGCCCAATTTTTGCACCCAATACCTTTTTAGAATAAGCTCAAAGCCCTACATCCAATGTAGAGTAGGATATAACCATTCAAGTTCATCTATTTTTCGGTATACAGTGGGTTCGAGTGGTAATGCGGGATTTAGCTCCTAAATTACACCTAAACTTCATGCAGCCATAACTTTTGATCCGGTTGTTCAATTTTTTTGCACAACACTATTTCGAAAAGAGCTCGTATTCTCCATCCAGCAGAGAATAAGATTTAACCATTCTAGAATAAGACAACACCTTTCAAGTAGTCCAATTTTCGCCCACAATACCTTTTCGGAATGAGATCGGAGCCCTAAATTCAATGGAGAACAATTTAAACCCATTCCAGCTCGTTTAGAGGTCGATATACAGTGAGTTGTAGTGGTAATACGAGATTTAGCTCCAAATGACACATACACTTCAAAATGACAGAATTTTTTATGCTGGTTGTGGTGAAAATGAGAGATTTAGCTCAAAATGATACTTAAACTTTAAACAGCAATAACTTTTGATGCGATTGTCTTATTTTGCCCCCACAACACCTTTTCGGAATGAGCTCGGAGCACTACATTCATTGGAGCACAAGTTATACCCATTACAATTCATTTAGTTGTCGATATATAGAGTGTTGCAGCGATAATGCGAAATTTAGCTCCAAATGACACCTAAACTTCTAACGTCCATAACATTTGATTTGTATGTATAATTTTTGCCCACAACACCTTTTTAGAATATGCTCGGAGGAATACATCCAATGGAACACCATTTTAAACCTTTCCAGCTCATTTTAGTGGTCAATATATAGCAGGTTGCAATGGTAATGAGTGTTTACCCAGGAAAACCGCTTCTCGGGTTGGATCATTCTCGGACCGGGCAAACTGCTTGGTCAGGCCGCTGGGTTCCAGGATCAGTGGCTCTCAGTTCAGGGTAAACCTGGCCAGGTGGTCTGATGTCATTTTCAGACCGCCCCCAAGAGTGAAGGTCGTCAAGGGCCAAGGCAAGAAGGCTATCCGCGGTCTCAGGTAGGAGACCGCGCGGGTTGTGCCATAGAGACTCAAGGTTCAAGCCCAGGAGAACAAGCCGCGGTTTCAGATCAGAGACTATCCTGGGTTGCCTCGTGAAGATCAGCCAAGCCATGTCCAGAAGGCAGACCGGGGTCTCAAGCCAGAGGCTGCTCGGTCTGCATCATTGACTCGGTCCCGGTATCTTCAGCCTCAGGTCAGACAGGTCGGAAGAGCAAGCCGCCAAGCCGCGCGGCTTCTTTCTTTTTCTTCTTTGTGCATCCCGTCACCACCTGCCCGTTTCTCCTGTACCCGGGCAGGAGGTAATTATATCCCTGCCCATTCGGGCAGGCCCCCAAGCCTATAAATAGGGGGCAGCACTGTTCACAAGACACGCACACTCGAATCCAGGAGCTCGCTTGTTTGAGCTGCGGTCTCGAGTTTCCCGTCTTGCGGACTGTCTGACCGGCCGGCTTCTCTTTTCCTACATTTATAACCGCTGTAACCGCTTCATTTTAATCAAAGGAAAGCCCGTCGCAGGAGTGGCATTTGCCTGCGGCGGGCGAAGTCCGGACTCGACCGCTGCTAGCGGTCCGAATTCTCTAACCGAATAGTAACTGATAATCCGGAACCCTCGATTTCCTTCGGAGGCGCACTTTTGAATCGAACAGAAACACCCGACCTTCAGATCGCGGACGGTCAGTGAAATCTTTGGTTCAGAATGTCAGACCGCCAGTTACCTCCAAGAGACCGATCCGACCATAGCGATGACTCTTTGTGGGAAGCTCTGGAGCGAACAAAGAGAGAAGCCGACCAGGACCAGAAAGCAACTGATCAGCGTCTGGGCGCGATCAGTCAGGCTCTAACTCTGTTAACCGAGCGGTTAGCCCCCCAGCAGGCCGCGGCTAACCAGGCAGTAACTCCTGTCCTACCTCCTCCACCCCCATACCTATTTCCGCAAGTCGCCCATTCTCGACCACCACAAGAAGCTTCTGCGGCTCGGTAGAATTTTTACCAAGAGGCCGCGCACGGTATGCCGGCTCGGGTCCTCGACTTCCAAGGGGCGGCTTCTCAGGCCGCTCACTTTTCCTATCCGCCTGAGGTTCGCCACCGACCAATCCTACCCGGCTGGAGCCCCTGCCCGCTCCTATCAGGCGGCCTGTCCGCAAATGACCGCAGCAGAGATCCCCTACTGTTGAATCCAAAATTGCACCTCCACGATCTACTTGAGGGAATTGGGGGAAAAGGAGGCCGCGAGCAGCTGGTTACTTGGGTCGCGAGTGAAGAGGGGAGAAGAAGAGAGGGCCGCTAGCTTGCGGCGAGGCCAGACTTCGCCCGTCGCGGCAAAAGCCTACTCCTGCGACGGGCTTTCCCTTTATTCAATAATCTGTCTTACAACTTGCCACTTTTAATACATGGAAATGAAATGAGTACAAGAGGATGACAGGTAAGAAAAACAAGTCGCCCAGGATGCTTTGTTGAGCCCGCCCGGCCTGTTTGTTGAGGTCGCCCGGGCTGCTTTTCTGAGGCCGCCCGGCCTGTTTGTTGAGGTCGCCCGGGCTGCTTTTCTGAGGCCGCCTGGCCTGGCCGCTGTTAGGTGCGGTCTGGCTGTTTCTAGCCGCTAATTTTGCCCCCAAATTGCCTGTCCTTTATTCATGGTCGAGGGTCCTATTTATAGGCTCTGGGTCGAGGTCGTCACCTCTGGTGAGCCGGTGACTGGATCCCTACCTGCGCGTTCTGAAGGAAGAGGCCGTCCGGCTTGGCGGCCTGACGGCGGAGGCCGCCCCTGTTGGGCGGCCTGACGGCGGAGGCCTCCCCTGTTGGGCGGCCTGACGGAGGAGGCCGCCCCATGCCGGGCGGCCTGACGGAGGAGGCCGCCCCCTGCCGGGCGGCCTGACGGAGGAGGCCGCCCCTGTTGGGCGGCCTGACGGCGGAGGCCGCCCCTGCTGGGCGGCCTGACGGAGGAGGCCGCCCCCTGCGGGGCGGACCTAACGGAGGAGGCCGCCCCCTGCCGGGCGGCCTGACGGAGGAGGCCGCCCCCTGCCGGGCGGCCTGACGGAGGAGGCCGCCCCCTGCTGGGCGGCTTGACGGAGGAGGCCGCCCCCTGCCGGGCGGCCTGACGGAGGAGGCCGCCCCCTGCCGGGCGGCCTGACGGAGGAGGCCGCCCCCTGCCGGGCAACCTGACGGAGGAGGCCGCCCCCTGCCGGGCGACGTGACGGAGGAGGCCTCCCCCTGCCGGGCGGCCTGACGGAGGAGGCCGCCCCCTGCCGGGCGGCCTGACGGAGGAGGCCGCCCCCTGCCGGGCAGCCTGACAGGAGGAGGCCGCCCCCTGCCGGGCGGCCTGACGGAGGAGGCCGCCCCCTGCTGGGCGGCCTGAAGGAGGCCACACGCCTTGGGCGGTCTGAAGGAGGAGGTCGCCCCTTCTTACCATTCTGGGCGCGTCATGTATAAAGACGTCGCGAAAAAAGGCCTCCTCAGAGAGGATCGTCGATTTCTGGGTAAACACCTACCACCCTGCTTTCCCTATGTACGAGGATACCGAGGAAAGTTCTCCCTTCACGTACGAAATCCGAGGAGAGCCGACCCCAAATAACTTTCGAGAACCACGCCTGTCAACATATAGTGGGGAGTCCGATCCGGCAATTTATCTCCAAGCATTTGAATCGGCTGTTGCTCTGAGGACCATCACCGATGCAACAAAGTGTAAGCTCCTGGTGACGTCCTTTGATGGACAGGCCAGAGAATGGTTTTATGGACTGCATCCTCGATCCATTAGATGTTTTGCGGAATTGCGTAGAGAATTCCTGCTTCGATTCTCTACCTCTAAAAAGAGGAAGAACGGTCCGGCAGCCCTATTTGAGATACGGCAGCAGGAAAACGAAACGTGGGCCCGCTTCGTCGACCGTTTCCAAAGGGAGATAATGGAGGTGCAAAACGTCGATCCGGAATTATACAGGGTCGCTTTGATGCATGGCCTTAGGGAGGGGCCGTTGAAATTTGAAGCCTAAATCAGAGAATCAAAGACATATCTAAGAGATGATTAGTCTGGCTAATAAGTTTATCAGGGGGGAAAAGACTAATCCTGGTTATGTTGCCAAGTTGCTCAGCGACAATGATCAGTTTAGTTCCGCATCAACCCATCACCAACGCTACAATCATCCATCTCGGCCTGACTTCGAACCTCGTGCTCAGAGGGGAAGAAATCTTAAGCCTAAGCAACCATTTCTTGGCCATCAACGGTTTCAGGATCAGAAACCACCGTTGGCCATCGCACCCACTCAACCCATGGGGGTTCCGCAAATAATGCCTGTGTATCTGCCGCAGTATATCGCACAACCATCCCCAACTATTCCGTCCATCCGATATGATGAATCACAAGAATCGTTCACCCCTCTTAACATCAGCATGAACGAGGTTGTTCAGATTCTCCAAAAAAGGCCTGACTTCAAGAGACCTCCACCTTTGAAATCGGAAGTTCGCAATCGAAATCCGAACTTCTATTGTGAGTACCACAAAGAGGAAGGGCACCAGACTGAGGATTGTCGGGCCCTCCGATGGTTGATAGAAAAACTCCTGAAAGAAGGGAAGCTCCGAGGGTTGATCGGGCAAGAAACCCCGGGTGAACCACGAACCGAGAAGAAGAAGGAAGCGGTCGAAGTGACCTGGGAGTGTGCTGACGTAGAAGAGGCAGGTTGTTATGGGGATATACATCCTGCAACCGAATGTATAGAAGTGAATGATGTTGGCCCCTTTGGCAACGTCTATTGCATCCATGGTGGAGCAGGGGTAGAATCCTCTCGGAAATCTAGCATCGGGAGAGTTACAAAGCTAGAAGTGGCAGTCGCCTCCACTTCTGCTCCAGAAAGGGCAGTCGTTACTTTCGGCCAAGAAGATCTTCCCCCAAATGCAAATCCTTTCGATGATGCAGTAGTGATAAAGGCAGTCATCGAGAACTACACCGTACATAAAATTCTGATTGATACCGGCAGCTCAGTTAATCTCATTTTCCGCCAAACATTTGAAGCCCTTAAGACTGGAAAGTCTTTGCTCTCCACGGAAGGGCCCCTCTACGGCTTCTCGGGAGAAAAGAAAGAAGTGGAAGGGTGCGTGAAGCTTTTGGTATCGCTGGGGGGCATAACGAAGCTGATAAACTTCGTAGTGGTGGAAGCCCCAAGCAGCTACTGTGCAATCTTCGGAAGACCAATCCTGAACGCTTACAAAGCGATAGTATCCACTTTCCATTTGGCCTTAAAGTTCGCTTCCGAGGGACGTCAATATCGGGTCCGAATCGATCCAAAGGTTGCTCGTGAATGTTATGTAAAGACAGTTAATGTGATCACCAAGGCACCACTTCACAAGGTTCAGGATGACATCTATGAGGTATCCAAACTCCCTGAGGAGGCCGAGGAAAATTGAGAGCGGAGAGGGACGTACCTGGAACCTGCCCAGTAGACCCAAGAAATCCCTATTGCTGAAGAGGAAGGGAAGAAGCTGATCATCAACGCCGAGCTATCAGAAGAAGAGAAGGTTCAGTTGATCTCCTGCCTGTTGGAGAATCTGGACATCTTCGCCTGGTCAGCAGAAGATATGCCTGGAGTAGATCCAGATGTTGCGTGCCATCACCTCAACATCTTTCCTGAATTCAAGCCAATCCAACAGAAGAAGAGGGAGGTAGCAACCAAGCTGGCGGTACCCATCAAGGAAGAAGTTGCAAAGCTTCTTAAAGCCAATTTCATTTCTGAAATCCAATACCCCACTTGGATGTCAAATGTAGTAATGGTGAAAAAATCTGGGTGGAAATGGCGCATGTGTGTAGATTTCACAAAACTCAATAAAGCGTGCCCCAAAGAATGTTATCCCTTGCCTCGGATAGATGTTTTAGTAGATTCCGCGGTGGGATATAATTTCATGAGCTTTCTAGATGCATTTTCTGGTTACCACCAGATTAAGATGCCTAAACCTGATATCCCGCATACATCCTTCATTACCAATGATGGGTGTTATTGTTATCTTGTCATGCCTTTCGGACTCAAAAATGCGGGTGCGACGTATCAGAGAATGATGGACACGGTTTTCAAAAAGCAGAAAGGAAGAAATCTTGAAGTATACGTCGATGACCTTCTTCTGAAAAGTAAAACTTTTTCAATCCATCTGAAAGACTTCGTAGAGACGTTCGCTACTCTGCGGAGGTTCAAATTAAAACTAAATCCATTGAAATGCGTGTTTGGGGAAAACAAAGGGAAATTTCTTGGACATCTTCTCACTCCTAATGGACTCGCGCCAAACCCAGATAAAGTAAAGGCCATTCCATACATGACCCCTCCTCGTAATCAGAAAGAAGTGCAGCAACTTGGGGGGAGGCTGGCAGGATTGAGCCGATTCATTTCCATGTCAGGGGATAAAAGCGCTCCATTCTTCAAGACGCTTAGGGGAGGATCTAAGTTTGAATGGAATGAAGAGTGCGATAATGCTTTCGAACAGTTGAAAAAGCAGTTAACTTCAACCCCTCTTCTTCAAAGCCCTCGCGAAGGGGAAACATTATTCTTGTACTTGGGGGTGGGCCCCGATGCAATAAGCTCTGTCCTGGTTCGGGAAGAGAAAAAGAAGCAATTTCCGATATATTATGTCAGCCACATCCTCAAAGATGCGGAAACTGGATATTCAATCCTGGAGAAATTAGCCTTGGCTTTTGTCATGTCATCACGAAGGCTCCGCCCCTATTTTCAGGCTCATCCTATTCAGGTGGTTTCGGATCATCCACTAAGAAGTATCCTTGAGAAGCCGGATTATTCAGGAAGATTGGCCAAATGGGCAATCGAGCTGAGCGAGTTCGAAATATTGTACATTCCCAGAACGACAATAAAGGCACAAGTATTGACAGATTTCTTAGTAGACACGATGGAGTCTAATCCTGAACAGGTAGGTACAATCTCCTTTGGCTTGGATCATTTATGTGGATGGGGCTTCTGGAAGAAACTCCGTGGGAGTCGGGGTAGTTCTGATCAGTCCAAATGGCATCAGGCTGGAGCAAGCTATCAAATTCTTCTTTTCAGTTACAAATAACCAGGCCGAATACGAAGCACTCTTGGCCGGCCTGAGACTAGCAAAGGAGCTTGGGATAGAACATGTTCATGTGAAAACTGATTCTCTTGTGATGGCTTCGCAGGTTCTAGGGAACTACGAAACAAGAGAACCGATATTAAGAAAGTATCTATTCCTAGCTAAGGAAGAAATCGGGAGATTCAAATCCTTCATCATCGAACACATTCCGAGAACACAGAATGGAGAGGCAGACGAATTGTCAAAGTTTGGTCTTCCATCAGGAGGGGTGACCTCGGAACTCTTTCATCCGGCAACGGAGGAAGAGGAGCTCATGCAGATCGATCAGCATCCTTCCTGGAAAGACCCCTATGAATTGTTTCTGTCAAAAGGAGAGTTTCATCCATCAATTAAGGACAGAAATAGGTTCAGAAGAAAGGCAGCCTACTACTACTTAATAGCAGGAGTCTTGTATAGGAAAACTTTGATTTCTCCCTCAGCACGGTGTGTTTCAGAAGAAGAGATCCCGATCTTACTTCAGGAAGTTCATTCTAGGGAATGTGGTAGCCATTCAGGGGCAAAAACCTTAGAAAAAAGGATCCTGCGGCAAGGATATTTTTGGCCGACTATGAGAAAGGATGCTGAAGCATTTGTCAAGCGGTGTGTGTAGTGCCAAAAGTTTGCTCCTCTTCAGCATTTGCCTGCTCAGTCACTCAGATCAATAACTGCGCCGTGGCCTTTTGTAGTATGGGGAATGGATCTTATGGGACCTTTTCCAATAGCCAGCGGTCAACATCGTTTTATCATTGTGATGATCGACTATTTCAGTAAGTGGATTGAGGCCAAAGCATTAGCAAAAACTACTACCCAAATCGTCAGAAACTTAATCTGGAGAGAAATAGTCTGCCGGCATGGAATACCGCTGGCAATCGTCACTGATAATGTCCCACAGTTCAATAATCAGGAGATGATAAGCTTTTGTGATCAGGTCGGAATTGATCTTCGGTTTGCCTCGGTACATCATCCAAGGACGAATGGACAAGTAGAAGCAGCAAACAGGCGAATGCGGCAGCTCTTGATGAAAAGAGTCTTAAATCAAAAAGGAAATTGGGCGGACCAGCTTCCTTCTATCCTTTGGACTCTTCGTACTACCCCATCTTCAGCTACAGGGGAGACACCATTCAAACTATCTCATGGCTCGGAGGCTGTTGTCCCTGTAGAGTTTGAGGTGGTCACTCCAAGAGTTGTGTATGCAAAAGAGGGAGGAGAATCATGGATAGATGAAAATGATGAGGCTATCAAGTATAGTCTGGATCTGATCGAAGAACTTCAGGACGAGGGCAACAATCAGACAGGAAGAAGTTAAAAGGAGAATGGCAAAATATTTTGACAAGAATGTCAGAGTGAAGCAGTTTACAGTTGGGGATTTGGTATTAAAGAAGGTAGATGCTGCAGCCAGGTCTGGCAATGTTGGAAAGCTAGATCCCAACTGGGCAGGGCCTTTCATTATCAAAGAAGTATTAAAGAATGGGGCCTACCGTCTCCAAACCAGCGAAGGAGAAGACATCGCACGCACCTGGAGCGGTGACGATCTTAAACGATTTTATCCTTGAACTATCTCTTTCATTCTTTACGTTTCTTTGGTATTAAATGAAAAGCCCTATACTGACACTTCTCCTTGTCTGATGGTTTATTACATTATAAATACATATGTACATATCTCACTCCCTGAACCTCTGAGATATCACCAAGTTCTGCTCGAACCCCCTCGGATTGTAGTCATAGCGTAAAACCCACCAAGACCATGTGATGCGGGGAGTTTTCGCACACATGTAGTGGTAGCTTGCCAATTCCGCTGCGGTGGTCTTCAGAACTTTGGATCCCAGGCCGATATCTGACACACCCCTGCATCAAGGGAGGTCTAGGTGATTGTCAGCTCTATCATGCCCCGAAAGGGATATAGTTACAGCTTTGATGATCTTTCTGAGGAAAGCAATGTTCGCCGCCGAGGCCCACCTGCCCAACTGATCATCATAGCCTGTGACCATCGAATACTCTTAGGTACTCTCGAAACGGTGCCTAGTTGGGCCCACAACTTAGTTGATCTCTCTAAGGAAAGCAATGTTCGCTGCCGAGGCCCACCTGCCCAATTGATCAACTCGGCTTGTAACCCTAGGCAAGAAAGCAGATGAGTCGCTTACAGCTCTTATGACCACTTGAGAAAAGCAATGTTCGCCGCCGAGGCCCACCTGCCCACTTGGTCATCTGAGTCTGTACATGTTTTTTCTTTTTTCTCCCTACAGCTCTTATGACCACTTGAGGAAAGCAATGTTCGCCGCCGAGGCCCACCTGCCCACTTGGTCATCTGAGCCTGTAGATTGTTCATCTTCCCTACAGGAAGGCATTCACCTCTGGTGGTTTTTTATATAAACCATTCGAGAAAAATATTATTAGAATAGGTGCAGGTGTTCGTCTACCCTAATAAGGGGTTGTGATATTAAGACCAGGCGGTCTGCACTTTTAAGACCGAGCGGTCTGATTAAGTGTAAGTTTGGGTATTTCTAGATTTAATTATATGATTACCCGGGTTGCGTTCTAACCGGGCGGGTTTATCCATCTTTTATAAGTTGGATATTTTTGGAGCTAATTATATGATTGCCCGGGTTGCGTTCTAACCGGGCGGGTTTATCCATCTTTTATAAGTTGGATATCTCTGGAGCTAATTATATGATTACCCGGGTTGCGTTCTAACCGGGCGGGTTCATCCAGCTTTTATAAATTGGATATTTCTGGAGCTAATTATATGATTGCCCGGGTTGTGTTCTAATCGGGCGGGTTTATCTATCTCTCCATTCTATTAAATTGGATATTTCTGGATCTGGATATATTGCCCGGGTTGTATTCTAACCGGGCGGACCTATCCATCTTTTATTGAGTTAGATATTTCAAGCTCTAAATATATGATCGCCCGGATTATGCTCTAACCGATTGGGTTGAGTTATTCCTTAGCAAACGTTCTCTGGATACAATGGATTACTCGCCAGGATTGAATTCAAACCGCGCAAAGTTATTATTCATTATTTATATCAGTAAGGATAGGATATCTCTGAATGATAAGAAGCCGGCCGGTCTGAATTGCAGTCACACGAGCCTACCCGTTATGGATCTTATTATCGGATATCGGATATCCAGAGGTCTAAATGAGTAACCGCACGGGATGAATATAGATCATCCAAGATCATCAAATCATCACTTATGCTCAGATCAGGATAACCGCACGGCTAGATCATAAAAGGCAAAAGGTAAAAAGAAAGAAAAGAGACAAGACATCAGCCACAAGTAAGTAACAATAGAAGGACAATTAAACAGGTAAAATTTCTATTCATTCTTCAAAATGTTTTAACAAAATGTTATCCGCCCGGCTAACAAAAAGAGACCGGCGGTTACACAAAAATAAAATTAAAACAAAGGCATTAGTCTGCCGACTTCTTCTTCTTCTTCTGGACAGGAGAACTCGAGTCCACACCATCAACATCAACGTCGGGCGAATAACCTTCACTTGACGTGGAAGAAGAATCTGATGAATCACTACCACTAGACCGCCCGGTCTTACTAGCGGAGCCAGTTGTTCCAGAGGACAAGCTGTCCTCATCATCATCATCATCATCACCCGCATCATCATCCGCGTCGACCTCCTCAGCGACTCCACCACTTCCATCACCTCCTTGATGAAGTACAATCTCCCTGCCCGCATCGGCTTCAGCCTCCTCGCCCACCTTGGCTTTTCCTTTCTGCCTTCGGCTGATCTCATAAAGTTGGACCTTCAAAGCAGGGAAGAGGTCGGAGAAAGTAGTACCCCCGAATCCTTCGCACAGACCGCCCCGGTCTTCCATAAGACCCAAAGCTTTGTTGATCCCTTGGGCCACATGAGGCAACACCTCGTCTTGGAAAGCTGGGTTGGTCATCTCATATTGTTTCTGCAAGAAAGGAAAAATAAATTAGGCCGCTCGGTCTGAACAAAAGAAGCCGCGTCATCATTTGTCAAAACTCACCGCCACGACTTCTTGAAGCTGCGCATTCTCTTCTTGAAGCTGTACATTCTCCGCGACCTGCTCCTCGTACTTCTTCTCCAGAAATTTCTGGACAGAAACCAGCCGCTTGTACGACAAGGACATGAAGTGATTGGCCGCGAACCCCCATGCGCCGGCTTGCGCCGCTAGCCGGGGAAGCTCTTCTTCCGGAGTTTTCTTCAGCTTCTTCAAAGTCTTTTGACCATACATAGCGTCCCCGGCGGCTAGCGCATGGAGGTTAATCTTGTCACTTCCCCATGGAGGAAGTGCAGTGGATACCCGGATGCGGCTCCCATCCTTATGCCAGAGGACAGTCGGGTTGCCCTGCAGGTCGGGCGGGTTTCCGCAGGAACGAAGAAGTTCATATTCATCAGGAGAAGCCGGGCCCTCTTCCTCTGATGATGGCGACCTGTTTCGCCGCTGCCTTTTTTCTCTCTGGGTCAAAACCGGGCCGGTCGGAGTGACCGGCTTGTTCGCAGGGACGATGTGGGCAGCTGCAAGGTAAAATCAGAAGTTTAAATCAAGCAGTCCGCGCGGTCATATGCAAGCGGTCTAGAGGAACTTACTATGATCGGGAGGACGTCCTCTAGCTCTGAGAACAGCGGGATGTAATGATTGATGTCCAACCGCTCGTTCTCAAGAAACGTGAAGGTGTCCATCTCGATCTTTCCAACCTGGGGGACCTGGAAAGCCTCTTCCCCCCGAACTTGCGGGTTGGTTTGCAACAGCCCGAAGTTGCCTTCGAGCATTACGAACCGCTCCGACCAGTCCGAGACCTTGTTCGCCAAGTTGACGATCTTCAATCCGTGGCAAGCCAAAGTAGAGGTGCCCCCTGAAAGTTGAAGTCCCCGAGTCGGAGAAAGCCCGCACCGAGAAGAACTTCCTGAATAGGTCAAGGGAAAAATTGGTTCGCTCGAACCGAAGGTAGGAAATGAAACTATATATGGAGGCGATGGAGTTCGGTGGAAGTTGGCCGGGTACAACCCGTAATGGTCGAAAATGGCTATGACTTCAAGTGGCAGCGGAAATTTGAAGCCATATTCAAAGTGGTCGACCGGGACGGCTATTTGGTGCGGATTGGAAGAGTTAATCCGCTCGTCGCGCAAAGGAAGTCGCGCGAGCAGGTTACTCCCTGCCATGTGTTTTGCAATAAATTCATCCAGTTCGCTCTGGGTGAGTCGGCACTCTGGGTGGTCCGCCGAATGAAATGGCCAAGCCCGCATCCGCTCGGACGGCTTTAACCTTAACAGGCCGCTGCGACTTGTTCTTAGATCGCGCCATCTGAAAATCGTAAAAATGACTTCGAAGAGTCCCTACTTATAGATTTTTACGATCTGCAAATAGTAAAACTATGTCGCGGCTGTACATTCTAACCGCACGGTCAATAGCTTGCATGGTTAGATTCACCAGAAAAACAAAAGAAGCAAAGGTATTCAGGAAAACAGGAGCAAGCATACATCAAAGATCGTGCGACCTGTAATCAGTTCGGATAAAACACAGAAGAAACAGAACACAAAATACAGCGGTTAAACAAGAACCCGCACAGGTTATTCAAATCAAAGACAAGATAGAAAGGAACATTGTCTAACAGAGGCCGAATCAACAAGCCGCATTCATAATACAAATTGTTCTCAAAAGCCGGTCACGGCTGATGGTGTTCTGGGGAGACATCCTCTCTGTGAAGTCGCGTGACCTGGTCGCTGGTGGTGTTCAGAAGGAAGTAAATCTGGCTGGTATGATAATGGAGGTGGTTGATTGTGCTCTGAAGCTGCCCCGCATCCCTTTCAACATCCTATGGAGAATAGGATTTACCAGATCGAGTTCATTTAGTGGTCGACAACTAGAGGATTACAGAGGAAATGAGGGATTTTGCTCCAATTGACCCCTAAACTTCAAACAGCCATAACTTTGATCCAGCTGTTAGGTTATTGCCCACAACACCTTTTCGAAATGAGATCGAAGCCCTACATCGAATGGACAACAAGTTTTACACATTCCAGTTCGTTTAGTGGTTGATCTACAGTGAGTTACAGTGCTAATGGGGGATTTAGCTCCAAATGACACATAAACTTCAAACAAACAGAACTCTTGATCAAGTTGCCCAATTTTTACCCATAATACCTTTTTAGAATGAGCTCAGAGTCCTACATCCAATGTAGAGTAGGATATAACCATTCAAGTTAGTTTATTATTAGATATACAGTGGATTCCAGTGGTAATGCGGGATTTAGCTCCAAATTACACCTAAACTTCAAGCAGCCATAACTTTTTATCCGGTTGTTCGATTTTTTTGCACAACACTTTTTCGAAAAGAGCTCGTATTCTCCATCCAACAGAGAATAATATTTGCCCATTCTAGAATAAGACAACACCTTTCCAGTAGTCCAATTTTCGCCCACAATACCTTTTCAGAATGAGATCGGAGCCCTAAATCCAATGGAGAACAATTTTAACCCATTCCAGCTCATTTAGAGGTCGATATACAGTGAGTTGTAGTGGTAATATGAGATTTAGCTCCAAATGACACATACACTTCAAAATGACAGAATATTTAATGCTGGTTGTAGTGAAATGAGAGATTTAGCTCCAAATGACACTAAAACTTATACATCAATAACTTTTGATCCGGTTGTCTGATTTTACCCCCACAACACCTTTTAGGAATGAGCTCGGAGCACTACATTCATTGAAGCACAAGTTTTACCCAATGCAGTTCAGTTAGTTGTCTATCTAGAAGACCGCTTCCGAATAACATTACTTGTAGACCGGGCGGTTTGAGGATCAAGTTGCACGGTTCGGATTTAACAAAGTCTATCAGCACCAACCAGAACAAACTGGGCGGTCTGACAGGGTTCAGATCACCTCCAGAGATTGAAGACCAGCAAAATGCAAGATTCAAAGAGAAGGTCGCGGTCTCAAGTCGGAGACCGCCCTGGTTACACCATGAAGACTAGCAAGGCCCAAATCCAAAGGGCAAGCCGCTAGTCTCAAGTCGGAGACCGCCCGGGTTGCATCATCGCCTTGGTCTCAGCATCTTCAGCCACTGGTTAAGATAGATCGGAAGCACAAGCCACCAAGCCGCGCGGCTTCTCTCTTCTCTCCTGTTCGTAACCCGTCACCGCCTGCCCGTTTCTCTTGTACCCGGGCAGGCGGTTATTCTATCCCTGCCCGTTCGGCCAGGCCCCCAAGCCTATAAATAGGGGCAGCAACATTCCCAAGGCACGCACACTCGAATCCAGGAGCTCGCTTGTTTGGGCTGCGGTATCGAGTTTCCCATCTTGCGAACTGTCTGACCAGTCGTCTTCTTCTTTCCTGCATCTGTAACCCGCTGTAACCGCTTCTTCTTAATCAAAGGAAAGCCCGTCACAGGAGTGGCATTCGCCGTGACGGGCAAAGTCTGGCCTTGACCGCTGCCAGCGGTCTCATTTTCTCTAACCAAAAAGTAACCGGCAGCCCGCAGCCTCCGATTTCATTTAGAGGTGCGATTTCGGACTCAACAGAAACACGCGACCTTCAGATCGCGGATTGTCGGTGAAATCCTTGCCGCAATGTCAAACCGTCAGTATCCTCTTGGAGACTGCTCCGATCACAGTGAAGACTCTTTGTGGGAAGCCTTGGAGCAATCAAGGAGAGAAGCCGAGCGGGCTCAGAAGGCGACTGATCAGCGTTTGGACGCAATCAGTCAGACTTTGGCACAATTAACCGAACAGCTAGTTCCACAGCAAGCCGCGCTTAATCAGGCGGTGACTCCGGTCCCTCCTCCACCTCCTTCTTATCCGCTACCACAAGCCGCCAACTTCCAACTACTGTAAGAAGGTTTTGCGGCTAGGCAAAACTTCTACCAGGAAGCTGCGCACATCATGCCGGCTCGAGTCCTTGATTTCTATGGGGCGGCTTCTCATGCTGCCCGCCTTTCTTACCCGCCAGAAGGCGCGGCCCGTCTTTCCTACCCTCCTGAGGTTGGTGTTCATCACTCCTACCTGCCAAAAGCTGCTTCCCGGTCCTCTTACCAGGCGGCTTGTCCGCGAGTAGCCGCAACTCCGACGGCTTACTATTCTGCTCCTCTATATGAAGATGTTGAAGAAACTTCTCCCTTCGTAGACAAAGTCTGAGGGGAGCCAGCCCCGAATAATTTCAGGGAGCCCCGTGTGCCAGCTTTCAATGGAGACACTGATCCCACCATTCATCTACAAGCCTTCGAGTCGGCCATTGCTCTAAGGACTCTCTCGGATGCGACCAAGTGCAAACTCCTTGTGACATCCTTCGAAGGACAAGCAAGGGAGTGGTTTTACGGGTTTCACCCCAGGTCAATCAGTTGTTTTGCGGAGCTGCGCAGGGAATTTCTACTGAGATTCTCTACTTCGAGAAAAAGGAAAAGTGGCCCCGCGGCCCTTTTTGATATAAAACAGCGGGGAGACGAAATATGGGCCCGTTTCATAGACCGCTTCCAAAAGGAGATCATGGAAAAGTGGCCCGGTTGCCCTCATTCATGGCTTGAGGGAGGGCCCCCTGAAATTTGAAGCAAATATAAGGGAGCCTCGAACTTATCAAGAAATGATAACTTTGGCAAACATGTTCATCAGAGGTGAGAAGAGCAATCCTGGCTATGTCGCAAAGTTGGTAAGCGACAAGGAGCAGTCTAATCCGTCCTTCCATCATCCACCATCAAACCAACCCCACTTTGAACCTCGTTCTCAGAGGGGAAGAAATTACAAAAATAAACAACCCTTTATTGGCCATCAACTGGTTTCAGGATCAGAAACCGCCATTGGCCATCACATCCGCTCCATCCGTTCCACTTCCTCAAATAATGCCGGTATACCTGCCGCAATATACCGCACAACCACCTCCAGTCATTCCTTCCACTCAATATGATGACTCGCAAGAGTCGTTTACTCCTTTAAATGTCACCATGGAGGAAATTAGTCCAAATTCTCCAAAAGAGGCCAGATTTCAAAAGGCCTGCTCCTCTTAAATCGGATATTCGTAATCGAAATCTGAATCTTTACTGTGAATATCATAAAGAGGGAGGGCATCTGACCAAAGACTGTCGGGCCCTCCGCCTGCTGATAGAGAGGCTCCTGGGAGAAGGAAATCTTCGGGGCCTAGTTCGGAAGGAAGCAGCTGCTGAACCGGCCACCGAGAAGAAAAAAGAAACAGTGGAGGTAACCTGGGAATGCACCGACGTTGAAGACGCCGGCGGATATGGAGACATTCATCCTTCCGCTGAATGCATCGAAGTCAATGATGTGGGCCCCTTGGGGGACATTTATTACATTCATGGAGGGGCCGGAGCGGAGTCGTCTCGCAAATACAGCATCGCGAGAGTTCTGTAACAAGAGGTGGCAGCAACCACAAGCTCTCCCCCTGAAAGCACCATTGTCACTTTTGGTCAAGATGACCTTCCTCCAAATGCCAATCCCTTCGACGACGCTGTCGTCATCAAAGCCGTCATTGAAAATTATGTTGTTCACAAAATCTTGATCGACACATGCAGCTCTGTCAATCTTCTCTTTCACCGGACCTTTGAAGCCTTGAAGACTGGGAAGCCTCTGCTTTCCTCCGATGGCCCCCTCTATGGTTTTTCAGGGGAGAAGAAAGAAGTGGAGGGTTCAGTAAAGCTTCTGGTCTCTCTGGGGGGAGTAATAAAGCTGATCAATTTCGTGGTGGTGGATTCTCCAAGCAACTACTGCGCCATCTTCGTGAGGCCAATTCTTAATGCATACAAGGTAGTGGTGTCCACTTTCCACATTGCTCTTAAGTTCGCTGCCGAAGGGAGGCAGTATCGTGTTAGAAGCAACCCGAAGGTGGCTCGGGAGTGTTACGTGCGAACTGTCAACATGATCACCGACGTTCCACTTCCCGAGTCCACGATTGAGGTTCTCGAAGTCGCTGGATCTTCAAAGGCTGCTAAGGAGAGGAAGGATCGAGAGGGGGCTTAACTGGAACCTGCCCAGGCAACCCAAGAGGTTCCTATTGCCGGAGGGGAAGATAAGAAGCTGGTCATCAATGCTGAATTGCTGGAGGAGGAGAAAGTGGAGCTAATCTCCTGTCTTCTAGAAAATCTGGATATCTTCGCCTGGTCAGCGGAGGATATGCCAGGAGTAGACCTGGATGTGGCCTGCCATCATCTAAACATATCTCCGGAGTTCAAGCCAATCCAACATAAGAAGAGAGAAGTGGCGACCAAGCTAGCGGTGCCCATCAGAGAGGAGGTTGCCAAACTCCTGAAAGCGGGTATTATTTCTGAGATTCAATATCCCACGTGGATGTCGAATGTTGTAATGGTCAAAAAATCAGGTGGAAAATGGCGTATGGGTGTGGATTTTACTAAACTCAATAAAGCGTGCCCCAAAGATTGCTACCCTTTGCCTCGGATAGATGTTTTAGTAGATTCCGCGGTTGGGTATAATTTTATGAGCTTTCTCGATGCATTTTCGGGGTATCACCAAATCAAGATTCACAAACCTGATATCCCGCATACTTCTTTCATCACGAACGATGGGTGTTATTGTTATCTCGTAATGCCCTTCGGACTTAAAAATGCGGGTGCAACATACCAAAGAATGATGGATACAGTTTTTAAACATAAAAAAGGCAGGAATCTTGAAGTTTATGTTGACGATCTCCTCCGGAAAAGCAAAACATTCTCAATACATTTGAAAGACCTCATAGAGATGTTCGCTACTCTACGGAGGTTCAAATTAAAATTGAACCCATTAAAATGTGTGTTCGGAGCGAACAAGGGGAAGTTTCTCGGACATCTCCTCACTCCCGATGGCCTTGCACCGAACCCAGATAAGGTGAAGACCATCCTCGATATGATTCCACCTCGTAATACCAAGGAAGTCCAGCAACTTGGAGGAAGGTTGGCCGGACTGAGCAGGTTTATCTCTAAGTCAGGAGATAAGAGTGCCCCATTCCTTAAAATACTACGGGGAGGATCAAAATTTGAATGGAGCGAAGAATATAGCAAGGCTTTCGAATAGTTAAAAGAGCCATTGACTTCAACTCCTCTACTTCAAAGTCCTCATGAAGGGGAGATATTATACTTATATTTGGGGGTCGGCCCAGATGCTGTAAGTTATGTCCTTGTTCGGGAGGAAAAGAAGAAACAATTTCTGATCTACTATGTCAGTCATATCCTCAAGGATGCAGAGACCAGATATTCGATTTTGGAAAAGCTAGCTTTAGCTTTGGTTATGTCATCACGAAGGCTCCGTCCTTATTTTCAGGCTCATCCTATCCAAATAATTACAGATCATCCTTTGAGAAGCATTCTTGAAAAGACAGATCATTCAGGGAGGCTAGCCAAATGGGCTATTGAATTGAGCGAGTTTGAAATATCCTACATCCCGAGGACAGTAATCAAAGCACAGGTCTTTGCTGATTTTCTGGTAGATACAGCAGAATCTAGTCCTGAACAGGTGGTGAAATCCCATTTGGCTTGGGTCGTTTATGTGGATGGGGCTTCTAGGAAAAACTCTGTGGGAGTCGGGGTAGTTTTAATCAGTCCAAACGGCATCAAGCTGGAGCAAGCTATCAAATTCTTCTTTCCAGTTACAAATAATCAGGCAGAATACGGGGCACTTCTGGCTGGTCTGAGGCTTGCAAAAGAGTTGGGCATAGAACTTGTACATGTTAAAACTGATTCATTGGTAATGGCTTCTTAGGTGTTGGGGAACTACGAGATAAGAGAGCCGATTCTGAGGAAGTATATGCTGCTAGCCAAAAAGGAAATTGGAAGATTCAAGTCATTCATTATCGAGCATATTCCAAGAACGCAAAATGAGGAAGAAGATGAGCTGTCAAAGTTCGGTCTTCCATCAGGGGGAGTGACCTTTGAACTTTTCCATCCGGCAACAAACGAAGCGGAACTTATGCAAATCGATCAGAAACCTTCGTGGAAGGATCCTTACGAGCTATTTTTATCAAAGGGAGAGTTCCATCATTCCATCAAAGATAGAAGAAGATTTAGAAGGAAAGTGACGTATTATTATCTGATAGCGGGAGTTCTCTACAGGAAGACTTTAATCTCTCCCTCAGCGCGGTGTATTTCCGAGGACGAAATTCCAACCATTCTTCAGGAGGTTCATTCCGGGGAATGTGGTATCCACTCAGGAGCGAAGACTCTTGAGAAAAGAATCTTGAGGCAGGGGTATTTCTGGCCAACCATGAGGAAAGATGGCGAAGCATTTGCCAAGCGATGTGTTCAGTGCCAAAAGTTCGCTCCTCTTCAACATCTGCCCGCTCAGTTGCTCAGATCAATAACTGCACCTTGGCCTTTCGCAATTTGGGGGATGGATCTCGTCGGACCCTTCCCAATGGCTAGTGGTCAGCGGCGTTTCATAATTGTGATGATCGATTATTTCAGCAAATGGATTGAGGCGAAGGCATTAGCAAAAACCACAACGCAGGTCATCAGGAATTTCATTTGGGGGGAAATAGTATGCCGACATGGAATTCCGATGGCGATTGTCACTGACAATGGTCCACAGTTCAACAATCCAGAAATGATAAACTTTTGTGATCAGGTTGGAATCGATCTTCGGTTCGCCTTGTTGGAGCATGCGTTCCGCACTTGTCCGGTTTAAGAATAACAAATCCCGAATGTATTTGATCCTATTTTTGATTAATGGTGTGCAGATAACAGGTGCAAGAATAACATGTTTTCAATTGGAGCAAAATAATGATTTTCCAGAAATTGGAGCTATCGGATTTCCGATAGCAGCATCGGATTTCCGAGAGCACGATTTCTTCCATTTTCCGATCTCTACTCGATGGTTTAGAGTTATCGAATTTCCGACAGCAGTAACAGATTTCCACGATCTTCCCGTAACTCCAAGACGTGCAGCAGTTATGCAAGCTAACGGATATCCGATAGTGCTATCGGATATCCGACATCCCACGTCTCAACCACGACCTCCACTTCATGCAGAAACTTCGAATTAGTTGGACACGTGGCAGCCTCTGGATATATCGGATTCTGGCGATACTTAGCTAACGGACGGCGACAGCTCTCTTTTATTAAAAGGGTTCAGAACTTCGTGGATTTCAAGCTTTCAGACCTTCAAGCCTTCTTCCTAAGTGTTATCGTCCAGAGAGCTCCAGAGAACGAAAATCCCCATCCTTGAAGAAGAAAAGAGAGAGCGAAGCCGAAGATTGTACACGCGTTCCAACGAGATTTTCTCAAGGATTCTTCGCTGCTTTGGTCTAGAAATTTTAAAGGGGGTTTTTATTTTGTATTTCATTTATATTTACGTTCATCTTGTAATCATTGTAGAAATCGTCGTCTTGCGTGCGACGTCTAAGTCCTTGCGTGGCTTAGGGGAAAATCGCTTCCTTGTGCGGAGCGTCCAAGTCCTTGCGTGGCCTGGTAGGAAATCGTGGCCTTGTGTGTTACGTCTAGATCTTGGGAAGATCTAGAGGATAGGCTTGGGCTTGGTCTAGGGAGAGACAAGTGATAGCCTTCCGATCCTTGGGAGAAGGATTGGTAAACAAAAATTGTCAAAAGTTTATTATCTTATTTATGCCTTGATCTTAAGCATTGTTAAGATCATTTTTATTGTTTGAGAATTTCATGATTAAAATATTATGCCTTTTCTTTAATTGCAAATTTGGTTGCTTAATCTTTAACTTATAAATTTTTGTTTGATCTAATTTAAAAATTTCATAGTTTGTAAATTTTTATAAGTGATTTTTAGAAAAGCAAAATTTGTTTTGAAAATTCTTAAGTAAAAATTCATAATTATAAAAAAAACCCTTATTCACCCCCCCTCTAAGGGCGCCACAAGATCCAACACGTGGTATCAGAGCTAGGTTAATTCCTTATAAGGTTTAACCACCTGGAACCATGATCATGCATTTTCCGAGGGGCAAGGAATAACTAGACCACCATTATTTACGTGTTCCGATTATAATTATTGGAAAACTAGGATGAGGTGTTTTTTAATATCATTAGATATTGAAGTATGGAATATGGTTGAAACAAATTATACTCATCCTACTTTTACAATTGGTGATATTGTCATGGAGAAACCCAAAGATAAATGGGATGACCAGGACAAATTAAAATGCAAAAATAATGCAAAAGCAATGAACGCATTATTTTGTGCTCTTGATAAAACTGAATTTAATAGAACCTGCGCATGTCAAACTGCATATGAAATTTGGAATTTATTGGAAATTACTCATGAAGGTACCTCGCCGGTGAAGGACTCAAAGCTTTTCCAATTGGAGTCAGAATTCGAAAAGTTCAGGATGGAGGTAGATGAGGATGTGGATACAATGTACACAAGATTCACTAAGATAGTAAATGACTCAAAAGTTTTAGGAAAAAATTTCTCAAATGGTGATTTGGTAAGAAAACTTCTTAGATCTCTCCCCCCTAAATTCAATCCCAAAGTGACGGCTATTTCTGAATCTCATGATCTTAAAGCTCTTAATATTGAAAGCCTGATTGGGAACTTGAAAACTCATGAAGTTGAATTGAAAATTCAACAACAAGAGTATATGGAGCCAAAGAAGAAGGGATTGGCTCTAAGATCTAAGAAGGAGGAAAGTAGTGATTCTGAGGAGGAAGAAGAAAATGAGGAAAGTTTATTTGTTAGAAAGTTTAGAAAATTTATGAAAAATCCAGAGAGGAGGAATTCATTTAAGAAGTATTTAAAAAGGAGACGTTTAGGAAGAAAAAAGGAAACGAAGACGATGAAGGAGGAAGAGAGACCGCCACCGGAGTGCTATCACTGCAAGAAGTTAGGACACATCCGAAGCAAGTGTCCAAAGTACTTGAAAGAACTTAAAGAAAAGAAGCACAAAGGGAAGAAGAAGGTGCTGAAGGCGGAAACATGGGATGATACTACTTCTGAGGATGCAAGCAGTTCAAGCTCAAGCAAAGAAGAGGAGGCCAACATGTGCTTAATGGGATAGAGCATCATATCTGATGACGAATGCAGTGTCCAAAGTGACACTGAGGTAACTCCTCCAACCTACGATGAATTATTTTCTGAATTTTTAAAGACTTGCAAATTTTTTGAAAAGAGTTTAAAACATAATGATCTTCTTAAATCTGAAAATAAAATTTTGCTTAACGAAAACAAAAAATTGTTAAATGAAATTAAGACTATTGGAAAGGAAAAATTTCTTGCCAAGAGTGTGATCACTTTTTGGGAAGAATTAAAGAACTTGAAGAATCTATTTCCAAATCTCATTCTACAATAAAAACTCTTACTAAAAAGAATGAGATTTTAGAGAGAGATCTGAAATCTTCAATTTCCAAAGTCCACGAGGGAAAGAAATCTTTTGAACGTAGATGTGTAAATCTAGTATCCGAGAATACAGAAATGAGAAACCAGATTCATGACTTTTTGCGCTAGCCATAAAAAAATTTGGAATGGGCCGAAGGTCACTGGATATGATCTTAGGATACCAATGCCATGGATCTGGAAGGTTTGGACTCGGATACACGTCCAGAAGCTATCGCCCGGCGATAACCACTGTCGCCGACAACAACGAAAAGTCCAGAAAATCTACTTTTAAAAATTCTGAAGTTAATAAATTGTCTAATACTGCATCCCCATCCAGTAAAAGTCCAGAAAAGTTATACTCTTCTCAATACATTACATGTGCCAAATGCAATAGATTTGGTCACACTACGGACTCTTGCTGGAGGAAAGGAAAAAGTAAAATTAAACAAATCTGGGTGCCTAAGGCTTCTACCTATACTATGGGTGGAACCACTTGGGTAACCAAATCTTTACTCACCTCTTCTTTCTAGGTGTGTTGGCAGGCTAAGGACAAAGAAGACGTGTGGTACTTGGACTCGGGTTGTTCAAAGCACATGACGGGCAATAAAGAGAAGTTCCTTAGCCTGGAGATGAAAACAGGAGGAGTTGTTACATTCGGAGATAATGGAAAAGGAAAAATCATCGGCATCGGAGTTGTGGGTAACAAAAAATTTTCAATTTCAAATGTTTTATTTGTAGAAGGATTAAAGCATAATTTGATTTCTATTAGTCAATTATGTGATAAGGGTTTAGACATTTTATTTGAATCTTCTACAAATTTGTGCAAAATTATTAATTCTAAAATAAATGAAATTATTTTTACCGCACCTAGATGTCATAATGTATATATGATTAAATTTCTTGATTTTTCAAATTCTACTTTAAAATGTTTTTAATCAAAAAATGATGAAATAGAATTATGGCATAGGCGACTTGGACAGACTAGTGCCAAGTTAATTACAAAACTTTCAAAAGATAAATTAATTAAAGGTTTACCATTGTTAAATGGAAATTTATCTTCTTCATTATGTGTGCCGTGCCAAAAAGGAAAATTTTCAAAATCATCTTTCAAAAGTAAAAATATTATTTCTACCACTAGGCCACTTCAATTAATACATATGGATTTATTTGGGCCAATTGGAATTTCTAGCTTAGGAGGTAGAAAATATACATTTGTATTGATTGATGATTATTCTCATTTTTGTTGGACTTTATTTTAACCTCCAAATCCGATGCATTTTCAGAATTTTCAAAATTATGTTTGCGTATTCAAAATGAATTTGAGTTAAAAATTAAATCGCATACGATCGGATCATGGAGGAGAATTTGAAAATGAAAAGTTTATTTCTTTTTGTACGGAGTTAGGAATTAAACACGAATTTTCCGCTCCACGCACACCACAGCAAAATGGTGTAGTGGAGATGAAAAATGGAACTCTTCAAGAGTTAGCCCGTACGATGCTATCTGAGTTTAAATTACCAAAATCTTTTTTGGCTGAAGCGGTTAGTACGACATGTTATGTAATTAATAGAGTAATGCTTCGCCCTATTTTAAAATTAACTCCTTATGAATTAATTTTCAGTAAAAAACCAAATGTTTCTTATTTCAAAGTTTTTGGTTGTAAATATTTTATTTTGAATTATAAAGATTCCTTAGGAAAATTTGATGAAAAATGTGATGAAAGTATTTTTATTGGCTATTCTTCAACTAGTAAAGCTTATAGGATTTTTAATAAAAGAACAAAAATAGTTGAAGAATCTATTCATGTTAGGTTTGATGAGTTTGTTTCATGTGTTGAAAAGAAAATTACAGGAAAAGAAGATGAACCCCTTCCTTCGGTGGAGAATGATGATGAAGAACTTAGAGAAAATGAAGAAGAAAAAGAAGAAGAAAGAGAAGGAGAAAGAGAAGAAGATAGAGAAGAAGAAGAAAGAGAAGAATATGTGCCTCCAAGTGAATTGAGATTTTCAAAGGATCATCCAAAGGATCTTATCATTGGAGATCCGCAAAAAGGGATTAGTACTCGTTCATCGTTACATGTTTTATTTTCAAACCTTTGCTTTGTCTCTGAAATAGAACCAAAAGATCTTTCCACCGCTTTAAATGATGAATTTTGGTTTTTAGCTATGAATGAAGAACTTAATCAATTTGAACGTAATAAGGTTTGGAATCTTATAGAACGACCCAAAAATCATCCTGTAGTTGGAGTTAAGTGGATTTTTTTAAATAAACTGGATAGTGAATCTAGAATTATTCATAATAAAGGCAGATTAGTTGCAAAAGGTTATGCACAAATTGAAGGGGTAGATTTTGATGAAACGTTTGCACCCGTAGCAAGATTAGAAGCGGTGAGGATATTTCTTGCATTTGCTTCTTTTAAAAGCTTTAAATTATATCAAATGGATGTCAAAACCGCATTTTTAAACGGGTATATAAAAGAAGAGGTTTATGTAGAACAACCCCCTGGCTTTATAAATGAGAAATATGCAAATTATGTTTATAAATTAGATAAAGCGCTTTATGGATTAAAATAAGCGCCTCGTGCTTGGTATGATCGATTAACTCGATATTTGTTAAAGCACAATTATAAAATAGGAAGTGCCGATTCTACACTCTTCATTAAGCAAATTGATCATGATTTAGTTATTTTGCAAATTTATATTGATGATATTATTTTTGGAGCCACTAATGAAGAGTTGTGTAATGAAGTAGTTCAAATTATGAAAAATGAATTTGAAATGAGCATGGTAGGAGAACTTTCATATTTTCTAGGTTTTCAAATTACACAAAAACATGATGGTATTTTTATATATCAATCCAAATATATTCATGATATGTTAAAAAGATTTGGATTTGAAAACCTTAAGCATGCAAACACTCCTATGAGTGCTTCACTAAAATTAGGAAAAGATGAAAGTGGAGTTTCAATTGACCAAACCATTTATAGAAGCATGATAGGATCTTTATTATATTTAACAACATCTAGACCTGACATTATGTTTCCGTTTGTTTATGTGCTAGATTTCAGGCTAATCCTAAGGAGTCACATTTAAAAGTAGTGAAATGCATCTTTCAATATCTTATAGGAACATCTAAATTAGGATTATGGTATCCTCATAATGATTCCTTTATTTTACATGGCTTTTCGGATTCAGATTATGCGGGATGTTCTTTAGATAAAAAAAGCATTAGTGGCACTTGTCATTTTATCTTCACTTATTTCATGGTCGAGTAGGAAACAAAATTATGTTGCCCTCTCTACTACCGAGGCCGAATATATTGCACTAGGTAGTTGTTGTGCCCAAGCTCTTTGGATGTCACAAACATTAAAAGACTTTGGCATGCAACAAAGTAGTGTATAATTAAAGTGTGATAATAAAAGTGCTATAGACTTAACCAATAATCCCGTATTTCATTCAAGATCTAAACACATTGATGTGAGACATCATTTTATTAGAGATCATATTAAGAATAACCACATTAAAATTTCATTTATAGGCACAGATAATCAACTAGCGGATATATTCACTAAACCATTACTGGATTCCCGCTTTTCTATGCTTAGGCTAGAATTGGGAATCCTAGACATTTCACACTGATTATATCACTACTTATTATCTATAAAATTAAAAACATCACAATAGCCTTACATTTTAAAAGAAAAAAAAACTAAATCTTAACATAGACATTCACCAACATATAACATGTCCAAATATTAAAAATTATTACAGAATTTTAATAAAAGGGTACTTAAAATGTCTCATAAAAGAAATTCACAAAATTAGAGAGAGATCTGGGCTGGGCAGCTGTCGGATGGCGACTAGTAGGATGTCGGATGGCGATAGCTCCCAGAAGTCTTTTTCAATCTGAATCCTCCTCATTTCGACTGCCTGCTCCACTGCTTTCTAGAAGTTCATAATCTGATCTCCTTACCACTGTCTTCTTCCGTCGAGCCTGACTAACTAATTGGCGACGCGGCTCCTCCTCCGTAGGCACTTCCCATTCCGCGGCTTCAGCAGGCGTAGGTTTTAATTTTAGTCCCTTAACAAGGAACTTCATGAACTTCTGCATCCGTGTCCGATCCTTCTTCACCTCCACTTTGTGTTCCTCAAAAGACCTTTTATGCTCTTGAAAATCATCTATATGTCTATCCAACTTTGTTTGGAAAGAGTCGAGTGCCTCCCGCATATACCCTCCACGTGAAATATGAGGCTCTCTCATTTTCGTAGTAGGCGGCTTCCGTTGATTTTTCTTACTCTTTATACACGTCGTTTGATATATATCCGGGACACAATCTCCAACATAAAAGCTTTGATCTATCCATGTGTATTTCTTGAATAGAATATGTTGGATAATCGCACCCAACGGGAGGGTGTGTGCCTTTTTCCACTCAGGATTTTTGAGGCGGAATGTATAACGAATCATAGACAAAAGAAGATCGGCCACATCAAATAATTCGTTCTCCACTATATAATAAGTCACAAGACTAAGTTGAGCCGTAATACTATGAGTATTACCGGACTTCAACATAATCGTGTGCCTTAGTATATCTTGAACAAGACGAGCATCAGTCTGTCCATGTCGTCATAGTGGTTATAAGGTTCTTTGTAGAATTTCCATGCAAAGACGTGTTCATTAAGGTCCAATCTCTCTCTAGTCTATAATTCTCCACTATGTCCAAAACATTCTCACTTTCCATTATTCCAAATTCACTTCTTAAATCAATGGGAGTGATCTCCACATATTGGCCTTGAAATTTGGATCTAACTCCTCCATTCAAATCAGTATATGAAGGGTCCTCAAGATGATTATAAAATTCTCATACTAAAAAGGAGGAGAAGATATCTTGGATAATGATCGAAAGTATACCTGCCTCAGCAAGCATATAATAGACACGTTCATGTCGGGGGAGATCAAATTCCATTACTTTTGAAATTCCGATTTGGGCATTCTCTATGCCCGGATAACTTTGATAAGACGAGTGAGCGCCTCCTGACTCACTCCTTCGCGATCTCCAACTGGATGACATATCTGCATGAGAGATAAGAAAATTTAAAAAAAAAGGGACCTGTCGGATATCCGATACCTCTCTGTCAGATATCCGATAGCTAAAATCAAAACTTTGGTGAAAAACACTATTCATCATCTTCTTCCTATAAACCTTCTTCCTATAAACTTCTAGATCTACAAAAAAAAGGAAAATCATGTTTCAAAAACAAAAAGGTCTAATTTTTATTCTCTATCTCAAAATCACAAGATCTAAACCTTCTTTTAAACACCAAGATCTAAAATGTCTAGATCTCCTAAAACTTCTACATTTTTTTTCTTCACAAAACTCCATGAAAACCAAGAGGAATATCAAAATCACAAAACTATTTGAGAAATTCTAAACAAAACTTAAAAAATCCAACTTTCTCACCTTAGATCTGAAGTTTTCCGGCGACCTGGAGCTCTAGATCTCGGAAATTTTCCTAAAACTGAAGTGAGGTGTCGGTGGAAAGATGAAACGCGTCTTTTTATCTGTTTCGAGGTATCGGATGGCGACATCCAGCTGTCAGATTTCCGACAGCTCCCAAAATTAAATTTCCATTCTTCACTAACTTTTTCATTACCTGTTTCTATAAATGTTCATATGGAAATTTCTTTTTAATCTTGCATAAATGATTCTTCATGTGTTATTTTTCATAAAAATAGCTTAACACATGCTTATGATGTTCAATCTTCAGTTATCAAAAATGACACTTTCATACAGTAATTAAGAATTGTTTTCGCATGCCTCTAAGTATAAGAAATATTTTATCTATGACAATGAGCAATCACAAACACTAACTTTAGTAATACATGTTAACAAAATTTATTTTATACATACATCATGATTGATCGAACAGAACAAAATACATTTCATAAATGCCACCTTCAACTTTGCTACTTTGCACTTATTAAAATTATATCATTTTTGCATGCAAGTGAATTCGGAGATCCTTAAAATATATAATATTCAAAAAAAAGGAGGCAAATTCAAATGCAAAACATACATTTTGCCAAAAACTTTTGCAAGAAATAAATAAAAAATTGAAAAGGATCCTCCACCAAGCACTACTTAGCCTCCTGATAAGTCTTAATGAGCATTGTGAGGTTAAGCACCTTGGAAAGAATTGTAAAGTGTCTTGCAAAAACAAAATGGTCCTTTTATGTATACTTGCAAAGTTTCTATAAGTTCATAAGTTTGGGCTTTATGTATATTTATGTTATGTTTAACAATTCCATGATTATGTATATTTTAAATATATTCATATGTATTCTTTCTCAAAGTATCACTACTACACTTCATTGTTATTTATAAAATTTCTTCTTATGAGAATTGGACCAAAATAATTCTAATATTCTATATTCTCATGTGTCTGTCGCTGATAATTGAAATTGAATCTCATAATGGTTAAGTATATTCGCTTCTATACATTATAACACATTACTAGAACTCTTAGCCTAATCTCTAAGGTTTCTTATCTCAATATCATATCACTTACAAAGCTTCCGCTAGTGTACTCCAACTTTCCCTATATTCTTTTTTATTTTCTACCATATCTCTATAATACTCTTTCCTCGTCTCTGTTCATTACTTTTGATAATATCAAAGGGGGAGAAGATACTAAGAAATCACTTAAATCACTTAAAATACATAATTAATTAAGTGAGCATTCATGTAGGGGGAGTTTATATGTCGGGGGAGAATATTTTGGGGAGATCATATCATATTAAGGGGTAGATCATGGAGATCAAAAGTTCACACTAGTACACACATGATATACTTTTCAATATCTCTATAGGATTTATTCGATTTCTTTTTATAAGGATTTGTTATTATCAAACGGGGGAGATTGTTGGAGCATGCGTTCCGCACTCGTCCGGTTTGAGAATGACAAATCCCAAATATATTTGATCCTATTTTTGATTAATGGTGTGCATATAACAGGTGCAAGAATAACATGTTTTCAATTGGAGCAAAATAATGATTTTCCAGAAATTGGAGCTATCGGATTTCTGATAGCAGTATTAGATTTCCGACAGCGCACGATTTCTTCGATTTTCCGATCTCTACTCGACGGTTTAGAGCTATCGGATTTCCGACAGCAGTAACGGATTTCCAACAGTGCACGATCTTCCCGTAACTCCAAGACGTGCAGCAGTTATGCAAGCTAACGGATATCTGATAGTGCTATCGGATATCCGATAGCCCACGTCTCAACCATGATCTCCACTTCGCGCATAAACTTCGAATTAGTGGGACACGTGGCAGCCTCTAGAGATATCGGATTCTGGCGATACCTAGCTAACGGACGGCGACAGCTCTCTTTTATTAAAAGGGTTCAGAACTTCGTGGATTTCAAGCTTTCAGACCTTCAAGCCTTCTTCCTGAGTGTTATCGTCCAAAGAGCTCCAAAGAATGAAAATCCCCATCCTTGAAGAAGAAAAGAGAGAGCAAAGCCGAAGATTGTACACGCGTTCCAAGGAGATTTTCTCAAGGATTCTTCGCTGCTTTGGTCCAGAAATTTTAAAGGGGGTTTTTATTTTGTATTTCATTTATATTTACATTCATCTTGTAATCATTATAGAAATCGTCGTCTTGCGTGCGACGTCTAAGTCCTTGCGTGGCTTAGGGAAAAATCGCTTCCTTATGCGGAGCGTCCAAGTCCTAGCGTGGCCTGGTAGGAAATCGTGGCCTTGTGTGCTACGTCTAGATCTTGGGAAGATCTAGAGGATAGACTTAGGCTTGGTCTAGGGAGAGACAACTGATAGCCTTCCGATCCTTGGGAGAAGGATTGGTAAACAAAAATTGTCAAAAGTTTATTATCTTATTTATGCCTTGATCTTAAGAATTGTTAAGATCATTTTTATTCTATGAGAATTTCATGATTAAAATATTATGCCTTTACGTTAATTGCAAATTTGGTTGCTTAATCTTTAACTTAGAAATTTGTGTTTGATCTAATTTAAAATTTTCATAGTTTGTAAATTTTTATAAGTGATGTTTAGAAAAACAAAATTTGTTTTGAAAATTCTTAAGTAAAAATTCATAATTTAAAAAAAAAGCCCTTATTCACCCCCCCCCCCCTCTAAGGGCGCCACAAGATCCAACACTGCCTCAGTACACCATTCGAGGACAAATGGTCACGTAGAAGCAGCGAACAGGCAAATCCAACAGCTTCTGATGAAGAGGGTTTTGAACCAAAGAGGGAACTGGGCAGATCAACTCCCTTCTATCCTTTGGACACTTCGTACTACTCCGTCTTCAGCTACGGGAGAAACACCCTTCAAATTATCTCATGGCTCGGAGGCTGCTGTTCCTGTGGAATTTGAGGTGATCACCCCAATAGTTATGTATGCAAGGTAAGGAGAAGAAGCCTGGATAGAACATAATCACGAAGCTATCAAATATAGTCTGGACCTGATCGAGGAGCTTCAGGACGAGGCAACAATCAGGCAGGAAGTAGTTAAAAGGAGAATGGCCAAGTACTTTGATAGAAATGTCAGGGTTAAGCACTTCGCAGTTGGTGACGTTGTGTTAAAGAAAGTTGATGCAGCAGCTAAAACAGGCAACGTTGGAAAGCTGAATCCGAACTGGGCTGGACCTTTCATTGTCAAGGAGGCGCTACAAAGCGGGGCTTATCATCTCCAGACAAGCGAAGGAGAGGACATCTCACGCACCTGGAGCGTTGACGATCTTAAACGGTTCTATCCTTAAATTGTTTTCTCTATTTCTTGCATTTTTTGGATATTCAATGAAAATCCCTATACTGACACTCCTCCATGTCTGATGATTCTTTTTGCACTTTTTTACATGTATCCTCCTCGCTGAACCACGGAGACATCGCCAAGTTCTGCTCGAACTCTCTCGGATTGTAGTCATTAGCAAAAAACCACAAAGATCATGTGTAGCGGGGAGTTTTCGCACACGTGTAGTGGTAGCTTGCCAATTCCCGTGCGGTGGTCTTCAGAATCTTGGATCCCGGCTGATATCTAACACACCCCTGCATCAAGGGAGGTCTAGGTGAATGTTAGCCCTATCATGCCCCGAAAGGGATATAGTTACAGCTCTGATGATCTCTCTGAGGAAAGCAGTGTCGGTATAGCCTCTGCGGCATAACCACACCTGCCCAACTGATCATCTTAGCATGTGACCATCGAATACTCCTAGGTACTCTCAAGCGATTCCTAAGCGGGACCCACAACTGAGTTGATCTCTCTGAGGAAAGCAATGTTCGCAACCTAGGCCCACCTGCCCAATTGATCAACTCGGCTTGTAGCCCTAGGCAAGAGAGCAGTCGAGTCGCTTACAGCCCTTATGACCACTTGAGGAAAGCAATGTTCGCCACCTAGGCCCACCCGCCCACTTGGTCATCTGGCTCTGTACTTACTTTTTCATTATTCTTACAGCCCTTATGACCACTTGAGGAAAGCAATGTTCGCCGCCTAGGCCCACCTGCCCACTTGGTCATTTGTGTTTGTACTTACTTTTTCTTTATTTCTACAGCTCTTATGACCACTTGAGGAAAGCAATTTTCGCCGCCTAGGCCCACCTGCCCGCTTGGTCATCTGAGTCTGTGGGCATTTCTTGTTACATTATAGGAAATTGTCTTATCTGGTCATTCTAGACCATTTGGGGAGAAGAAACAGGATTTTTAAGGTACATCACAACCCGGTCGGTTTGAGGCCTAAACCGTGCGGTTTGAAATAAGCAGGTACCAAAGTTATCGGATCGACTAACTATTAAACCGGGCGGTTTGAAATAAGCAGGTACGGAAGTATCGGGCGGTCTGGTTATTAAACTGGGCGATTTAAAACAAGCAAGATATCACAAAATGCCATAAGGCCTATCAAAGTGTGGATCATGACCGTGACTGATCGGTCTTATCATCCGATTTATAATCCATCATCCTTGAGAGTATTAGTTCTATCCGTTCGGGTAAAAATGGGTTCTTCACATGGAAAGTAATTATGATTCTTATAAGATAGAGATCGTTACATTATCCGCCCGAACCATATACAGATCACACGGATTTATCATTTAAAACATGCTCAGGAATGGGACTTTCAAAGATCTAAATTATAGGTCGTCCGAACTCAATACTGAATTCACGACCTGTTGATTATTTTTTTTTGATTCGGTATTCTCTATTTTTTGCGAAGTAATTACATAAGGCCGGCAAGTAATCGTGCGGCTTGAATTCATATATACAGACATCTGATCACATGAGATATATTCAAGTCGCACAACTTGCAGCCAGGATGTGATAATCACAGCGGCTTGAAATTGCATTTGGTTAACTCAGGGTATTCATATTAATAACCTAGAAAGTTCGACTTTCTATCCGCCCGACTATATATTATAATCGCATCAAATTATTTATCAAGGATTTACCACTTTCGAATGGCTATCGGAACTCTGAAGGTTCAGTACCCGAACTGACTTGGTCATTATTAAGCCGCACGGCTTGGCTATAAGAGAGTTAGTTATCCGAAGCAGAAAGAGATCGCAAACAATCACAAGTAAGTTGCAGAAAGTAGACGGCTAGACGGGTAAAATCTTTCCATTTCATTATCAAAATATCCTTACATTGTTTTATAACCGACCGGTTAACAAAATCAAACCGTCGACTATTCAAAATAAAAACAAAATACAACTATTGACCACCCGACCTGTGATTTTTAGATGCAGGAGTGCTCGAGTGCTCGCTGCCATCAACTGAAACACTGGGAGAATAGCCCTCACTGCCTGACGAAGATGAGCTGCCCAGCTCGCCCGACTTGCGCTCGGCCTCTTCTTCAGAGTCACCGGACTCAGAGTCCGATCCGCTTTCACCGTCCTTAGCCGCAGCGGGCTCTTCAGCTTCATCATCCTCGTCATTACTTTCCTCCGAACTGGACCCATCAACTTTGTTCTTCCCTTTGGTTTTTTGCCTGATCTTCTCTAGTTTCTTTTGCAAGGTCGGGTAGGCGTCAGAGAAAGTGAAATTCTCAAAACCGGGCGCGAACCCTCTGATCTCTCGCAGGCGGTTAAAGGCATTATCAATTCCCTCGGCGACATGAGGGAAAAGTTCTTCCTGATAAACCGGATCGGTTTCATCATACTTATTCTGCAAAAAAGAGTAAAGGTAAGAGAACGCACGGTCTGGAAAAATCAGAAAGATGGCTAGCCAGGTGATAACTTACCAACTCGGGCCTCCTTTAGCCGCGCGCGACTTCCTTCTTCAATTCGACATTTTCCTTCTCTAGATGATCATTTGCTCAGATCAATCTTTTGAAGGTCATCCCCATGAAGACGTTGGTGGTGAGGCTCTCAGCTCCAACCCGCGCGGCCTCCCGGGCGAGCTCCTCCTCAGGGATTTTCCTCAATCACCTGAAATTTCGTTGGCCGAACATGGCGATACTAGCAGCCTCAGCATGCCGGCCCGACTTTTCATTAGCCCAGCGGGGGAGTGCAGTAGAGACCTGGACGCCATCGCCATCCGGATGTCAGGTCAAGACCGTGCGACCATTCAAATCCTTCACTTTGTTGAAGGAACGGAGGGCAGAGAAGTCGCCTGAGGAGGTCGAATCCTCCCCATCAGATAGCACCGACTTGTTTTAGCCATGTCTCTGTCTCTTACCGCTCTGAGTTAAGATCAAACTGGCTGGGTTGACCGGCTTGGTTTTTGGGACAATGGCCTCAGCTACATAGAAGTAAAAGAATCAGAACAAAAGACCGTGCGGTCAACATCGAAGCAGGAAGCGGGTTGAACAAAAACTTACTGTCTTCAGGCCGAACATTCTCTAGCTCGGCAAGCAGCGGAATGTAGTGGCTTACATTAAGCCGCTCATTCTCAAGAAGCTTGCAGGTCTTCTTCTCAATCTCTCTGATGGAGATTTGCTGAAAAGCCTCCTCTGGCCGCACCTGCTGTGAGGCCCCTATTTCGACCCCAGATATTTCTGTATCAAAGCTATGTTCATACAGTTGTCCCAGGTTGAAGTGCGGCTAGTGAATATGAAAGAAACAACACATAATATAAATTTACTTTCATACCTTGCATTTCTTATCCCATATCTTTACTGTTCTACTATAGTAAGTTCATTTGGTTGTGTGTATCCAAGGTCATGTCCGATACCTACAAAATTTTGACGACGGGCTTAGTCATAAAAATATGACTAAGTGAGGATATACCTCTTTCATTGCTATATACATTTAGAAAAACTTATGCAGTTAAAAATATCTTTTTCATACTAACCATTTTTCTGTTTCAGCAATGAACTTATGAAGCATCTAACTATATGAACATGTTAGTAACAGTAAAACAGTATGAGCAGTTATAGGATCATATCAGTATCTATATCATAATGACTGTGTAAGAAAGAAAGCTATGCAACATTTATCTCCATATATCAGTACAATTAAGTAACCTATAAACCAGTTATCATGTTCCTATTGTAGTAATGAAGCAATAAATTAATGTATCAGTATATCCGTGTATGCAGTAAATCAATAAATCAGTATTTCTATATCAGTGTATCAGTATATCAGTATCTCTATGTATCAGTATATCTGTATTTCTATGAATGTTTCATTTCTTAGGATATATTAAGGGCGATTGAATTCATATTCAGTGTACATGTACATGTTTCATGCTTTGGGCCCACCCCGAAGGGTCATCAATGTCCTTACCATTACGTACAACATGCGTTTATGCCTTTCGATCGACTGGTTTGGCAATTCTTCTATAATATTTCATTCATGTGCTAGCAGTTCATTCGCCCGTAATATAACCTCGTGTCGACACGTTTACATAAAGTGAGTTACTCATTTTATATCCCCTCAGAATTTATTCGCATGTTTGCCTTTAAGGGGCCATACATTAAAGCGATATTAAATATCAGTGATATCAACTATGCATGTAACATTCAGTATAAAAAGAGTGCGCATGTAAAAAGAAAGTAAAGCCATAAGGCATAAATAAAACATGTAGCTCTCACCATCAGTATCAGTGTTCATAGCATTGTCATGTCTATTTTGAGGTGCCATCCGCCGCGGTATTTGTATTAGAATCATATCATTTAGGGTCATTTATATCGGGGTTGCACCTAGCTATAGTTACACTTTTAACTACTATGTTTACATCATTTGGTAGCTATTTAACCGGCCTCTATTTTGCTTAACCATATAAGATATGATAGCAACCCACATTCCAAAGACTCCCGCCAATAAACATGTCTAGCAATTAACCATAAGAAAAAAATTCCCTTTTAACAAGAAGCTGATAGTAGTACAAACCAGAAGCCCCCTGTTTGACCACCAAAGCATGAACAGGAAAGCCCTTTCAAACAACCTGTCTTATAGCAGTCGATCCTAAAGCAAAGCCAAAGCCCAAACCTCTTAACAATTAAGCAAGTATAACATGAAAGAGGAGCAACAACAACTGATTGACAAGAGGGGCAGTAAAAGCTCAGCACAGCCAACAAAAACCCCCAATGAAACAGGGTCAATTTTAAGCTAGATAATAAAAGCCCACTCAAAAGGCTAGCAGCCTGCCAACAACTGAACCGAGGAGCAGCATAGTCATAGTCGGCCACAACGTAAATTTCCCCCAATAAAACATCAATTCACAGAATTCATAACAGGAACTTCAGCCGATTTCTCAACTGAAAAGAGGAGCAGCACATCCACAACAACCAAACGAAATACAATCCCTAACTTATCAACACAAGGTAAGTAAAGATCAACATGAAATCCCTGATTTTTATAATAAAACCCTAAGACGAAGGTTCTAACTTCATGATTTCTGCAGTACAGAGGGAAAGAAACAGGGAGAGAATGATTAGCACTCACAATGGTTGGAAACCGCACTATATCTATCAAAAGCCATAGCTCCAACTAGCACAACAGCAATACCACCAAGAGCCAACCACCAGCCCTTGCCGAGCTCTTCCAACCCAGTCTACGAGAGGGAGGAAGACTATCGAGCAGATCAGAGAGAAATCGGGCAAGCCCTAGCGTTCCCGTGCCAGCCAAGAGCTCTAGACGGGAATAGAGAAAAAATCGCAGATAATTATATCCGAGTCAACAACCCACCGCCTTTCGTAAATGCTTATTCGCACACCAAGCTGTTTATTAGCACACCAACTACATGAAATGCCTATCTAACAGCACACCAAGCTGCACCACTTTAATAGTTACTTCTTAATATAACATTAGAAATTAATATATGTAGCTCCAAGCCAATCGGTCCAGCATAACCATTTGTATAGGAAAAACTCATATTCTGCTAAAAATATCGAGCGCCTCAAAGCATTAAAGAAATTCATACTCAACTGGCAATGCTACGCCTAGTTGACACTGATTATATTTTCATCATAGGGGACGAACATTTTATTTCATTTTATTATCAATTTAGGTCACTTTTTTCATTTGGACCGTTACACCTGCGGGTTCGGATTCAATAGGCCAAGTCGGCCCTTAAAAATCAGATACCTCTCCGACCAGGCCGTGACCTTATTCGCGAGGTTGACCAACTTCAACCCCCGACAGCCGAAGTAGAGGTGGCCCTTGAACACGTTCGACTCGGAGTCTGGGATAGCCCGCACCGAGAACATTTTTCTAAAGAGGTCCATGGAGAAGCGGACTCTCTCAGACCGCAGATATGAAATGAAGCTGCAAATCCCGGCCATCGAGTTGGGGGAGATTTGGCCGGGGACAACTCCGTAGTGGTCAAAGACCACGGCGAGTTTAATCGATATGGGGAACTTGAAGCCGCAATCGAAGTGATCGATTGGGATTGCGATTTGATTCGGTCCAGAGGAGTTCATCCACTCATCGCGGAGCGGAAGTCGCGCGAGTAGCGGACTACCTACCATGTGCTTCTCAACAAACTCATCCAGTTCGGCCGTAGTCAGGCGGCATTCCTCGAGGTCCGCCGAATGGAATGCTACAGCGTCTTCAGAGCGAGTAACAGATGTCTTCGCAGGTCACTTCGGCTGACGTTTTGCTCCCATTTTGAAATTCAAGTGAAAAAGTCTTCCGAAAGGCATTACTTATAAGAATGGGTGATCTGCATTTAGCAAAGGTCAAATCGCGGCTAGCCTAATCAACCCGCGCGGGCACATTTCTATACAGAGCTAATTCATTAGGAACAAACCACAAGTAAAATCCAAGCAGGCGGTTTGAAGAAACAATAGAAACAAGCCGCTCGGCTTATAAAGCAATTCGCAGGCATCAATCAACATACGAAAGAAGAAAGTAAAACACATTCAAATACTCAAACCGAGTGGTCTGAAAGACAGACCGAATGTCATAAAATCAAACTCAAGCAGTTAAGTCGTCCAAAGGACCGAATAAGCGCATCTTCTCTATGGAGTTGCGCGACATGGTCGCCGATCTGAAGAACAGCCCCTTGCACCTGATTAAGGCTGTGATTGAGATGGTTGATCTTGCTATGAAGTCGCGCAACATCTCGCTCTACTCGCGCTGCAGGGATCACGCGAGTAGGTAAGGCTGCGGCGGCCTCATTCGCACTAGCAACAGAGTGGATCATCTCAGCTGCTGGAAGAATCGAGCTCGTCCCAGTAACCGGGCGGTGTGACCCACGCCGGCCTTCATCAGCTACATTAAGAGGACGTCGGCTTCCGCCGACTTCCCTTGTCAGATGGAAGTATTTGTCTCTATAGTAGGCACAGTCCCTTTCGAGTTTGTGGATCTCCTTCTTTCCTCTATCAAGCCGGGCGGTCAGCGCGGCCACCTGGTCTTGCTGCGCCTTCTCCTTCTCTTGGCGCTCTTTCCGTTTGGCCTCCAGCGCAGCTCAATTCTCTTTCCTCTCGGCTTCCATCTCAGCCCGCAGCGCAGCTTTTTCGTCTTGGGCAGCTTTCTCCCGCTCCTCGAAGGCCTTCAACTGCTTCGTGAGGGTTTCGAAATTCCTTTGAAGATGGGTCATCTCATCCTCCATCCGCGTATCCGGAATAACCGAGGAACTCAGCAAGGATGAATCAAGTGGAGGAAGATAAGTCATCAGTTCGCCCGGTTTCGGAATAGAATCACGGTCATCTGCATTGAAAAAGATAGTCAAAAAGGTCGGCCGAATATAATTTCATATAACAGGGGGATTATCAAAAGAAGACCACTCTTTCCAATTTCTCCTCGCTTACAAGCCGCAGCAGTTTGGGTAAAATTCGGGCGGATAGATCGCTTTGCTTGCTCGGTATCGATCTTTCAGCGATGTTCTCTCCACGACCTCTCACTTTGCCTCCGCTTGGCAGCAGAAAATTGAGCAGCGGAGGGAAAGAAGATAGGTGACGGGTTCAACAACAAGTCGCGCGACTTTTTTCGAGACCGCGTCTTGAAAAAACAAACAGGGCGGTAATCCGCGACCCTTTTACCTTGTAATAGAAGATTAGGCGGCGGCGGTGGCGGTCTGATAAGCTGATCTCTTACTTTCTTCGCCTTCGCTTGCATAAGCCGAAGCCCGGTCATCACAGACTCTTCAGGAGCCGGGGTGGCTTTCTCGGTTCTGGTCGCATCCTCAGCTAGGCCTGCCTCCTTAATGCTGGTTGCATCCTCTGCTAGGGCGGCCTCCTCCTTCCCAGGAGGATCCGCAGCGTGCAGATCGGAAGAGGTTCTCAATAGATCATCTTGTTTCTTGAGAGAATACAAGTCCGTGATGATATCACTTACAGAGATGCTGTGCGCATCGGTGTGGACCTGGTCGATCGACTTGGGTGAAGGAGTAATTACACCCTCCGAAACTTCTTTTTCACGCGACTTGCCTTGCAGGCTACCCGCTCCCGGTTTCCTGGAAGCCGCCTTGTTTTTGGCCTTTAGGCCCTTCACCTTTTTCAGAAGCCTGTCCGCTGTTGGCTCAGCTCTTTTCCTCTTCTTGTTCGATTCCTGGCCGGCTTCTTTTGAGGAAACCGGGTTGTCCTCAATGTTCACTATCGGGTTCTGCTGGCCGGTCGGCTTGGGGGAATCAACCGTTTCATCTCCTTCATCTCTTACCTTCAGGTGGTATACGCCAGAGGGAGTGATTACCAATTTAAAAGAATCATCCCTGTCGGCCTTCGGGATGGCGGCTTCCAAGTCCGTCTTATCTGGAGGAGGTGGCGGGTTGGACGCATTATCAGGAAGGACAAGAGGGTCAGCTGGGGACGGGTTTGAGCAACCCGCATCATTCCTAGTCGATAAATCGACTGTCAGCACAGGAGGAAGGTCGGTCGGCTTACCCATAGAGGCAATGGTCACCGTATTGTCAGGCTGGGCCTTCCTCCTTTTCTTTTTATCCTTGGGGCGATCTCCACCGCGGTCTTTGCCTGGCTTATGGCGGTCTTCGAACTGGGCCATAAGATCTACCATCTTTATTGGACTGTTTAGTCTGAAAGTCCTGACCGCGAGGGGCGAGTAGTGACTCGTGATAACGTTGCAGTTATGCAGAAATAGAAGCTTCCAGAACATTTATAACCCACAAGGCAGGATCGGCGCGATCTCCGGCTAGAACTGATATTTTCGAAATCTCCTCAGAATTTGAAAATATGCGGGGATTATGTTTACCCAGAAGACCGCTTCCGAACAACATTACTCGTAGACCGGGCGGTTTGTGGATCAAGTCGCACTGTTCGGATTTAACAAAGTCTATCAGCACCAACCAGCACAAACCGGGCGGTCCGACATGGTTCAGATCGCCTCCAGAGATTGAAGACCAGCAAAACGCAAGATTCAAAGAGCAGGCCGCAGTCTCAAGTCGGAGACCGCCCAGGTTACACCATGAAGACTAGCAAGGCCAAAATCCAAAGGGCAAGCCGCAGTCTCAAGTCGGAGACCGCCCAGGTTGCATCATCGCCTTGGTCTCAGCATCTTCAGCCCCTTGTTACGACAGATCGGAAGCGCAAGCCGCCAAGCCGCGCGGCTTCTCTCTTCTCTCCTGTTCGTATCCCGTCACCGCCTGCCCATTTCTCCTGTACCCGAGCAGGCGGTTATTCTATCCCTGCCTGTTCGGGCAGGCCCCCAAGCCTATAAATAGGGGGCAGCAACGTTCCCAAGGCACGCGCACTCAAATCCAGGAGCTCGCTTGTTTGAGCTGCGGTCTCGAGTTTCCCGTCTTGCGAACTGTCTGACCGGCCGGCTTCTTCTTTCCTGCATCTGTAACCCGCTGTAACCGCTTCTTCTTAATCAAAGAAAAGCCCATCACAGGAGTGGCATTCGCCGTGATGGGCGAAGTCTAGACTTGACCGCTGCCAGCGGTCTCTTTTTCTCTAACCAAAAAGTAACCGACAACCCGCAACCTCCTATTTTCTTCGGAGGTGCGATTTCGGACTCAACATTGTCGATATATAGCGGGTTGCACTAGTAATGCGAAATTTAGCTACAAATGACACATAAACTTGAAACAGCCATAACTTTTGATCAGGTGGTCTAATTTTTGCCCACAAAACCTCTTCGAAATGAGCTCTGAGCCATACAGTCAATGGAGAGCAAGCTTTACCCAATCTAGTTCATTTTGTGGTCGATATACATTGAGTTGTAGTGGTAATGTGGGATTTGGCTCCAACCAACACCTAAACTTCAAACAGCTATAACTATTGATCCGGTTGTCCGAATTTTTCCCAAAACACCTTTTCATAATGAGATCAGAGCCATACATCCTATGGAGAATAGGATTTACTCGATCGAGCTCATTTAGTGGTCGACGGATAGTGGATTGTAGTGGAAATGAGGGATTTTGCTCCAATTGACACCTAAACTTCAAACATCCATAACTTTGATCCGGTTGTCAGGTTATTTGCCCACAACACCTTTTAGGAATGAGATTGGAGCCCTATATCCAATGGACAACAAATTTTACCCATTCCAGTTCATTTAGTGGTTGATCCACAGTAGGTTACAGTGGTAATGGGGGATTTAGCTCCAAATGACACATAAACTTCAAACAGATAGAACTCTTGATCCAATTGCCCAATTTTTGCACCCAATACCATTTTAGAATAAGCTCAAAGTCCTACATCCAATGTAGAGTAGGATATAACCATTCAAGTTCATCTATTGTTCGATATACAGTGGGTTCCAGTGGAAATGCGGGATTTAGCTCCAAATTACACTTAAACTTCAAGCAGCCATAACTTTTGTTCCGTTTGTTCGATTTATTTGCACAACACTTTTCGGAAAGAGCTCGTATTCTCCATCCAACATAGAATAAGATTGACCCATTCTAGAATAAGACAACACCTTTCTGGTTGTCCAATTTTTGCCCACAGTATCTTTTCAGAATGAGATCGGAGCCCTAAATCCAATGGAGAACAATTTAAACCCCCAGATCGTTTAGAGGTCGATATACAGTGAGTTGTAGTCAAGCTTTTGAGAACCGGACCGGAGATCGAACCGGTGAGACCAAAGGTTCAAGGTCCGACCGGTTGGACCGGTCGGACCGGGATCGAACCGTGATGTCATATTATATTATAAAATTACTACAATTATAGAACATAGTAACAAACTATGAAACTATATAATAATTAGAGCAAAAATTTTGTTGTTTTGTCAAAACATATTACATGTCATGAAATAAAACATTAGATAATAATGTTTTGTGACATTGTCACACAAAATAATTGCCTCATAGTAATGATTGTCACACAAAATGATTCTCACTAGATGGTCATGAAGTTCAAATGTTTAATTATTTATCACCAATTCAAATCATAACTTAATAAGTCAAATCCTCCCCCGAAGTCATTGCCAACACCATCAAAATCCATAATACGCTCATCTCCAAAATTCTCCAAGTCGGTGTGCTCAACAAATGGTTCATTAATACCAATTTGTTCATCATCTGCATTATTAATATATATAATTAAATTACGAAACAATCAAACAATAAATAATTAATTATACATAAATATTAGCATGTACATAAACACTTACTTTGAGTTGGTAGTGTTGTATTAACGTTTTGTTCAGCAACTATTGGGAGAGCGTCTTCATTATAAATTTCATTTTTTAGATCTTCATATGTGAGCTCCGGCACGGGTTCCTCCTCTACCACCCAAAAGTCCATCAAATCGATACATGTGTAGTCTAAAGGATCATAACACCTTTTTGTACAAGTGAACCTAAAGCCAACATAGAATTTTGAACAATTAAAAAAGAGAGAAATTTTAAAAATATTAAAACTTAAAAGAGATTTGAAATGAAGCCATACAAATTTCTCATATTAAGATTATATCGAACATAAACAAGATCATTCAATCTTTGGTGCTCCAAACAGTTTCTTCTTTTGGTATGAATTTTTTCAAAGACACTCCAATTTCTTTCACAACCCGAAGAAGACGATGTTTGACTAAGAATACGAATTGCTAATTTTTGTAATTGAGGAGCACTAGAACCAAACATTCCCCACCATTCATCTAAATAAAATTTTTGACAAAAATAATTATCAGATAAGGATAATTAAATGTCAAAGATTGAAACATTAAACATTTACGAAAAGAGTAAACTTAAGTGCTCACTGGGTTGCATTTCTGTCGCTAATTTGATTGCAAGGGGCTTTCCAAAACTTTCAAGTTGATCACGGAAAAGTCTAACTTCCATCATTGCATCTTTTGGTTTGCTACATACATCTTTGTTTCCAATTAACTCGACCAACCCGTGCATCACATCGTGTTTTTGACAATAGTTATCTCTATCATATTGAAATGTTGGATTCAAGAAATATGCAGCGGAGTGTATCCTTTGACGAAACTGACTATCCCATCTGCTCTTGATAATACTTGTGTATGGCTTATATAATCTTTTGTTATTTTTGAACAAATTTTTGATTGCTTTCCGTACTCTATATAATCCATCATAAACATATCCAATTGAGGGCTTCTCATCAGCATCAACAATACGCAATAACCTTATGATAGGACCCGATATTTTTGTCATTATCAAGCAACTAGTCCAAAACTTGTTATCCAAAATAATTGAAGTTGCCTCCTTTCCTTTCACTGTTCTTGCTAACTTGGAATCAGAATAATACTTACTTGTTATCAAAGCTTGTAAATCATGTTTATGATCATGCACACTCTTTAATGTAATAAAGGTTGTTGCAAACCGAGTTGCACCAGGACGGACAATCTCCCTCCATCCTTCTCTTTTTCTTAGCCAAGATAATAAAAAGATATGATTATACACAAGTATAGTTATTTTTGAGGCTTTGTTTGCTAGATCTTTCACATTACTCATAGAGTAGATTTCTTTTAAAATAAGATTCAAGCAATGAGCGGCACACGGAGACCAATAAATATTAGCATACTTCTCATGTAGCAAAGCACCCTCCTTTTTATAATTTGCAGCATTATCAGTCACTATATGAACAATATTGGTTGCTCCAACCCATTCAACTACTTCTGAAAAAAGCGCACACAATGTTTCTGCAGTCTTCTTGATATCAGAAGCATCAACAGACTTTAAAATGACAAACAACGAGGGCAATAAACTAAGAAGTTTATTAATGATCGGCTTCTTATATCAGTCCAACCATCAGCCATTATTGTGCACCCCGATTCTTTCCAACTGTTCCTGTAGGTTTCTACTAATAATTTGCATTCCTACCTACAATCACTTAATAGATTGACTCTTATCATATAATACGTAGGTAATTTATAACCAGGACCAATTGCAGTGATTGCATCAATAGCCTTTTGTGCAAAAGGTGAATTTAAAGCATTCATTGGTATGCAACTGTCATAAAACCATCCAGCCATGGCCATATCAGCACGATGTGTTGAGTCTGAAATTGCACCTCCGAGGGAAACCGAAGGCTGCGGGTTGCCGGTTACTTTTTGTGCAGGAGAATGAGACCGCTAGCAGCGGTCAAGGCCACACTTCGCCCACCGCGGCAAATGCCACTCCTGCGACGGGCTTTCCTTTGATTAGAAAGAAGGGGTTACAGCGGGTTACAAGTGCAGGAAAAGAGAAGTCGGCCGGTCAGACAGTCCGCAAGACGTGAAACTCGAGTCCGCAGCTCAAACAAGCGAGCTCCTTGATTCGAGTGTGCGTGTCTTGGGAACAGTGCCGCCCCCTATTTATAGGCTTGGGGGCCTGCCCGAACGGGCAGGGATAAAATAACCGCCTGCCCGGGTACAGGAGAAACGGGCAGGCGGTGACGGGATACACAAAGAAGGAAAGAAAGAAGTCGCGCGGCTTGGCGGCTTGCCCTTCCGACTTGTCTGTCCAGAAGATAAAGATGCTGCGACCAAGGCGACGGTGCTATCCGAGCGGTCTCGATTTTGAGACCACGGCTTGTTCTTTGACCTTGAATCTAGGCTTATCTCCATGCATAAACCGCGCGATCTCCGACTTGAGACCGCGACTTGCCCTGCTGGACTTGGGCTTGGACTATCTTTAGTACTTGGCGGAGGTCCGAGTTATGCCAGACCGCCCGACCTGTGCTAGCTGGTGTCGATGGATCTCGTTTAACCTGAGCTGGGCGACTTGGATCCGCAAACCGCTCGGTCTGCGAGTAACCCTCTTGAAAGCGGTTTTCCGGGTAAACATAATCCCCGCATATTTTTAAATTTCCGTGAAGATTTCGAAAATAACAGTGCTAGCCGGAGACCGCGCCGACTTCTCCCCGTTGGTTATAAATGTTCCAGAAGCTTCGATTCTGGCATAACTCCATTGTTACCACGAGTCACTACTCGCCTATTGCGGTTAGGAATTTCGGGTTGAACAGCCCGAAAAAGATGGTGGACTTGATGGCCGCACTCGAAGTTCTTGAGAAGCCCGGAAAGAACCGCGAGAGAGACCGCTCGAAAGAGAAGAAGAAGAAAAAGGCGACGCGGCCTGATAAGACCGTAACAATTGCTTTTACAAGTAAACCGACCGACCCGCCTGCAGGGTTGACAGTCGGCCTGTCGTCTGGACAGGAGGCGAGTAAGCCGACCGAACTGCTTCCTGAGCAATCAGCCGTCCTGTCGACTAAAAATGAGGCGAGCTGTCCGAACCCACCCCCAGCTGATCCCCCAACCTTCTCTGATAAAGGAAACAGTCCGCCTTCCCCGCCGGGTAAGACAGGCTTGGAGACTGCTTCCCAGAAAGGCGATGGGGACGAGTCTTTCAAGATGGAAGTTACCCCGTCCGGGGTTTTTCATTTGAACATAAGGGATGAAGGGGGAGAGGCAGTTGACTCCCCCAAGCCGACCGATCAGGAAGCTCCAGTAATTAATGTTGAGGACAGTCCGGAAAAACCAACCGCCCTGAAAGCGAAGAAGAGAAAGAAGGAGGAGACCACAGCGGACAGGCTTCTCAAGAAAATGAAGAAGCTAAAGGCCAAGAACAAGGCAGCGTCCGGGAAACCGAGAGCGGACAGCCTGCAAGGCAAGTCGCGCGAGAATGAAGTCTCGGAGGGCTTGATTACTCCTTCCCCTCAGCCGAACGACCAGGTTCCAGTCGATGCTCATAGCATTTCCGTAAGTGACCTCCTCAAGGATTTTGATTCTCTTCAGAAGCAAGATGATCAGCTGAGAACTTCTTCCGAACTGCAGGCTGCCAACCCGCCAGGAGAGAAAGGATTCGCCCTGTCTGAGGATGCGACCAGCTTTAAGGAGGCCATCCTTCTTGAGGTCGCGACTGAAAGAACCATACCGGTACCTGAAGATACCGTGACGGCCGGTCTGCGGTTTATGCAGGTGAAGGCAGAGCGAGTAAGAGATCAACTTGCCAGGCCGCCCCCGCCGCAACCTAATCTTTTGCTGCAAGGTAAAGAGGAAGCGGATTACCACCCTGTTCGTTTTTTCAGGCCGCGGCCTCGAAACAAGTCGCGCGCTTCGTTGTTGAACCCGTCGCCCAGCTTCTTTCCCTCCGCTGCTCAACTTTCTGCTGCTAAGCGGAGGCAAAGTGAGAGATCATGGAGAGAACAACGCCGAAAGTTCGATACCGAGCTAACAAGGCGATCCATCCGCCTGAATTCAATTCAAACTGCCGCGGCTTGTAAGCGAGGAAAATTCGATGAAAGCGGTTTCCTTTTGAATACTCCTTGACCATTTCCTCTTATTGCAGATGACCGTGACTCTATTCCGAAGTCGGGCGAACTGGTGACCTATCTTCCCCCTCTTGATCCACCCCTGCTGCGTTCTTCTCTGCCGGATACTCGGATGGAGGATGAGATTTCCCGGCTTCAAAAGAATCTGGAAACCCTTGCTAAGCAGTTGAGGGCTGTGGAGGAGAGAGAGAAGGCCGCCCAAGGTGAGAAAGCTGCTCTTTGGGTTGAATTGGAAACCGAACGGAAGGAAAGCCGAGCAGCGCTGGAGGCCGAGCGGAGAGAGCGCCGAGAGAAAGAAAGGGCGCAGCAAGACCAGGTGGCTGCGCTGACCGTCCAGATTGATCGTGGAAAGAAGGAAGTCCGCAAGCTCGAAGAGGATTGTGCCTATTATAGGGACAGATACCTTCATTTGGCAAAGGAAGCCGGCGAAAGTCGGCGCCCTATTAACGTGGTTGACGAAGGCCAGCGAGGGTCAAGCCGCCCGGACGCAGGGACGAGCTCGTCTCTTCCTGTAGCCGGGACGGTCCACCCAGCTGTTAATGTTCATGAGTCCGCAGCGACCTTGCCTACTCGCATGATCCCCGTGACGCGAGTAGAGAGAGATGCCGCGCGGATTCATAGCATGATCAACCGCCTTAATCATAATATGAACCAAATGCAGGGAACTGTACTTCAAATCGGCGATCATGTCGCGCGGCTTCACGGGGAGGATGAACCGAGCGATACCCGTCCGTAACGAGTGGCTTTAAGATATGAACTTGTAATAATATTTCTATTCGGTCCCTTGGACAATTGCTTGAATCTGACTCTATAATATTTGATCCGCCATCCAGGCCGTGCGGCTTACATATTCGAATTTACTTTTATGCCTTCTTGCTGTGTTGATTGATGCCTGTGGGTTATTTTACATAAACCGATCTGCTTGTTTTCGTGATTCTTTAATCCGCTTGTTTGAATTATACAGTCTCTGTGGTTGACTTTTGTGATGATGTACCCATACGGGTTGATCGATCTAGCCGTGATTTGACCTTTGCTAAATGCAGATCAGCCGTTCTTATAAGTAGCGCCCTCCCGAAATTCCTTTTACCAAAATTTCAAGATGGGAGTAAAGCGCCAGCCGAAGCGACCTGCCAAGACTTCTGCTACCCGCTCCGAAGCCGCTGTGGCCTTTCATTCTGCAGACCTCGAGGAGTGTCGTTTGACAAAGGCCTGAGCTGGACGAATTCATCGAGAAGCACATGACTGACAGACCGCTGCTCGCGCGGCTTCCGCTCCGTGATGAGCGGATGAATTCGTCTGGCCCAAACCATATCGCGATCCCAATCGACCATTTCGATTGCAGATTTAAATTCCCGATTTCGATTGAGCTCGCCATGGTCTTTGACCATTATGGAGTTGTTCCCGACCAGATTCTCCCAACTCGATGGTCGGGATATGTAGCTTCATCTCCTACCTGCAATCTGAGAGAGTCCGCTTCTCTATGGACCTCTTCAGGAAGATATTCTGGGAGCGGGCCATCCCGGACTCTGAATCGGATGTCTTCAAAGGCCACCTCTATTTTGGCTGCCGCGGGTTGAAGATGGTCAATCTGGCGAACAAAGTCACAGGCCTGGCCGGAGAGGTACTTGATCTTCGAAGGCCGACTTGGCCTGTTGAACCCGAATCCGCAAGTGCGGCCTGAGGAGGCCTTTCAACCGGTCCCAATAAGCGAAGTGGAGAAGGGAATCTGCAAGCTTCTCAAGGATGAGCGGCTTAACATAAGCTACTATATCCCTATACTTGCCGAGCTAGAGAACGTTCAGCTTGAAGATAGTAAGCTTCCCTTTGCTTCCGACTTCAATGTTAACCGCTCGATCTCTTGTGCTGACTCTTCTCCTTTTGTAGCCCAAGCCGTTGTTCCTGCCAACAAGCCGATAAGCCCGGCCGGTTTAGTCTTGACTCAGACGGAGAAGAGAAAGAGGCAAGCCAGGAACAAGCCGCTGCCGTCCGATGGGGAGGATTCGGGTTCCTCAGGCGACTTCGCCGCCCTTCGCTCCTTCAGCAAGGTGAAGGATCTAAAAAGCCACCCGGTCTTGACCTGGCATCCGGACAGTGATAGTGTCCAGGTCTCTACTGCGCTTCCCCACTGGGCGAACGAGAAGTCGGGCCGGCATGCTGAGGCCGCTAGCATCGCTATGTTCGGCCGACGGAACTTCAGGAGGTTGAGGAAAATTCCTGTGGAAGAGCTCGCCAGAGAGGCCGCGCGGGTTGGTGCCAAGAGCCTCATCACCAACGCCTTCATGGGAATGACCTTCAAGAGGTTGATTAAAGAAAACGCTCTCCAAGAGAAGGAAATTACCGAATTGAAGAAAGAGAATGCGCGGCTAAAGGAAGCCGAGTCGGTAAGTCATCACCTGGCCATCCTCAACACCAATGTTCTCAGACTGCACGGTCTTATCTTACTCTTTTCTTTTGCAGGCTAAGTATGATGAGACCGACCCGGTCTATCAGCAGGAACTCTTCCCTCATGTCGCCGAGGGAATTGATAATGCTTTTAACTGCTTGCGGGAGCTCAACGGGTTCGTGCCTGGTTTCGAGCATTTCACCTTCTCGGATGCCTATCCGATCTTGCAAAAGAAGTTAGAAAAGATCAGGCGGAAAGCCAAAGGAAAGAATAAAGCCGACGGATCCAGTTCGGAGGAGAGCGATGATGGAGATGATGAGGCCGAAGAACCCGGAGCGGCTAAGAGTGGTGAGAGTGGCTCGGAGTCCGAATCCAGCGATTCTGAAGAAGATGCTGGTCGCAAATCGGGCGAATTGAGCAGCTCATCCTCGTCGGGTAGCGAGGGTTATTCTCCTGACGTTTCGATTGATGGCAGCGAACATTCAAGTCCTCCTGCGTCTAAGAAACTCAAGTCGCACAATCAGTAGCCGTATTTCGTTTTTTATTTTGAATAGCTGTCGGCTTGATGTTTTTAGCCGGACAGCTTAAAATATAATGTAAATGTTTTGATAATGAAATGAAAAGTTTTTACCTGTCTATCCGTCTACCTTCTGCGACTTACATGTGATTGTTTGCGATTTCTTTGTGTTAAATCTAAGCAAGTCATGCGACTTAATGTTAACTCATCCGGTTAGGATAGTGATTTTCATAAGATTCTGGCAAAGTATCTATAAAAAACCCATTCGCATAGCTTGCTTCTTTTAATCCGAATCGAATTTGTCCGATTTACTCTGAGAAGGTGCTAACTTATTACGAATGTATTACGACATCCGGAAACTGGACATAATTGAGCCGCGCGGTTACTACTAGACCAGACATACTTGCTTTCCAGGATAAAGAAGGACAAGTCATGAGAACAATTATCAGCCGAGCGGTCAGTGTTTTTACTCAGGCGACTTGCAGCTAACATCGCTTTAAATCCCACCTCCGTGAATGCAATCAGATAACCGATCCAGAATTTGAAATAATCAAGCCGTGCGACCGTAAACAGAATATCCAGTCTCAAGAAGATCAGTTGATAGACCGTGCGATTAACATTTAATCCGAACAATCTATGTGACAGCTATATATAACATTGACTGACAAGCCGCACGAGCTGTATATAGAATTCGTGCGATTAGCAGGTTTAATACTTGCAACGAGAATCATAACCGCCTGATTGAAAAGATCCTGTGATTATCCGATCGGATTGAATGGAAACCCATAAGGATGATCAATTCATAATCCGGATAATAAGGTCGGCCGGTCATGATTATGCTTGCTTCCCTGATATTTACCTTGATACCTTAATGATACCCTGTTTATTTCAAACCGTCCGGTCTACAAACCGAACCGCATGACATCTTTGGAACCTGCTGATTTTAGACCGCCTGGTTTAATAACCAGACCGCCTGGTTTAATAACCAGACTGCCAGGTTTAAAAACCAGATCGCCTGAAAGCCCTGGTACCTGCTTATTTCAAACCACCCGGTTTGAGTATTAAGTCATCCGGTTTATGCTGCACATAGAAATCCTGCTTTTTCCTCCAAATGGTCTATAATGACCATATGGGATGAGATAATCCCTTGTAATGCAATAAAGATGATTACAGACTCAGATGACCAAGTGGGCAGGTGGGCCTAGGCGGCGAACATTGCTTTCCTCAAGTGGTCATAAGAGCTATAGAAATAAAGAGAAATAAGTACAGACCCAGATGACTAAGTGGGCAGGTGGGCCTAGGCGGCGAACATTGCTTTCCTCAAGTGGTCATAAGGGTTGTAAGCGACTCGACTGCTCTCTTGCCCAGGGCTACAAGCCGAGTTGATCAATTGGGCAGGTGGGCCTAGGCGGCGAACATTGCTTTCCTCAGAGAGATCAACTCAGTTGTGGGTCCCGCTTAGGCATCGCTTGAGAGTACCTTGGAGTATTCGATAGTCACAAACTAAGATGATCAGTTGGGCAGGTGTGGTTATGCCGCGGGGACTATACCGACATTGCTTTCCTCAGAAGGATCATCAAAGCTGTAATTATATCCCTCTCGGGGCATGATAGAGCCAACATTCACCTAGACCTCCCTTGATGCAGGGGTTTGTTGGATATCAGCCGGGATCCAAGGTTCTGAAGACCACCGCACGGGAATTGGCAAGCTACCACTACACGTGTGTGAAAACTCCCCGCTACACATGATCTTCATGGTTTTATGCTAATGACTACAATCCGAGGGGGTTCGAGCAGAACTTGGCGATGTCTCCGTGGTTCAGTGAGTTTGATATATGAGAAAATGCAGAAAGGAAACATCAGATATGGAGAAGTGTCAGTATGGTGCTTCTTATTAAAATATCTTAAAAACTGCAGGAAAGTAAAGAAGACATTTTAAGGATAGAACGGTTTGAGATCGTCGCCACTCCAGGTGCGCGGGATGTCTTCTCCTTCACTTGTTTGGAGGCGATAAGCCCCACTTTTTAGTACCTCCTTGACGATGAAAGGTCCAGCCCAATTAGGATTTAGCTTCCCGACATTACCTGTTCGGGCTGCTGCATCAACCTTTTTTAGTACGACGTCGCCGACCGCAAAATGCTTTACCCTGACATTTTTGTCAAAGTACTTTGCCATCCTCCTTTTAACTTCTTCTTGCCTGATTGTTGCCTCATCCTGAAGTTCTTCGATTAGATCCAGATTATACTTGATAGCCTCGTCATTGTATTCTACCCACGCTTCTCCTCCTTCTTTTCCGTACACAACTCTTGGAGTGACCACCTCAAACTCCACAGGAACAACAGCCTCCGAGCCATGAGACAGTTTGAATGGTGTCTCCCCTGTAACTGAAGATGGAGTAGTACGAAGAGTCCAAAGGATGGAGGGAAGTTGATCTGCCTAGTTTCCTTTCTGATTCCAAACTCTTTTCATCAGGAGCTGCTGGATTCGTTTGTTAGTTGCTTCTACCTGACCATTGGTCCTTGGATGATGTACTGAGGAAAACCGCAGGTCAATTCCAACCTGATCGCAAAATTTTATCATCTCGGGATTATTGAATTGTGGACCATTATCAGTGACAATTTCCAGCAGAATTCCGTGTCGGCAGACTATTTCTCCCCAGATGAAGTTTCTGATAATTTGGGTAGTAGTTCTTGCCAGTGCCTTAGCCTCGATCCACTTACTGAAGTAGTCAATCATCACTATGATAAAGCGGCGCTGACCGCTAGCCATTGGAAAGGGTCCGATGAGAACCATCCCCCAAACCGCGAAGGGCCAGGGTGCAGTTATTGACCTAAGCGATTGAGCGGGCAGATGCTGAAGAGGAGCAAACTCTTGGCACTGAACACAACGCTTGGCAAATGCTTCGACATCCTTTCTCATGGTTGGCCAAAAATACCCCTGCATTAGGATTCTCTTCTCTAGAGTTTTTGCACCTGAATGGCTACCGCATTCCCCGGAATGAACTTCCTGAAGTATGATAGGGATCTCTTCTTCTGAAACACATCGTGCTGAGGGGGAAATCAATGTTTTTCTGTAGAGAACTCTTGCTATTAGATAATAATATGCCGCCTTCCTTTTGAATCTTCTCCGATCTTTAATGGAATGATGGAACTCTCCTTTTGACAGAAATAGTTCATAAGGATCTTTCCAGGAGGGATTCTGATCAATCTGCATGAGCTCCTCTCTCTCCGTGGCCGGATGGAAAAGTTCCGAGGTCACCCCTCCCGATGGAAGACCAAACTTTGATAACTCGTCTGCCTCTTCATTTTGTGTCCTTGGAATGTGCTCGATGATGAAGGATTTGAATTTCCCGATCTCTTCCTTAGCTAGCGATAGATACTTTCTCAGCATTGGTTCTCTTGTTTCGTAGTTCCCTAGAACTTGCGAGGCCATTACAAGAGAATCAGTTTTTACATGAACATGTTCTATCCCAAGCTCTTTTGCGAGTCTTAGGCCGGCCAAGAGTGCTTCGTATTCAGCCTGGTTGTTTGTTACTGGGAAAAAGAATTTGATTGCCTGCTCGAGTTTGATGCCATTTGGACTGAGAAGAACTACTCCGGCTCCCACAGAGTTTCTCCCTGAAGCTCCATCTACGTAGATGATCCAGGCATAAGGAGATTTTTCCACCCGTTCAGGGTTAGACTCCATCGTGTCTACCAAGAAGTCTGCCAGTACTTGTGCCTTAATTGCTGTTCTGGGAATGTATAGTATTTCAAACTCGCTCAGCTCAATTGCCCATTTGGCCAGTCTTCCTGAATGATCTGGCTTCTCCAGGATACTTGTTAGTGGATGATCCGTAACCACCTGAATAGGATGAGCCTGAAAATATGGGCGAAGCCTTCGTGAGGACAACACTAAGGCCAAGGCTAATTTCTCTAGAATTGAATATCTAGTTTCTGCATCTTTAAGGATATGGCTGACATAATATATTGGAAATTGCTTCTTCTCCTCCCGAACCAGGACGGAGCTTATGGCATCTGGACCCACCCCCAAGTACAAGAATAGCATTTCCCCTTCACGAAGGCTTTGAAGAAGAGGGGTTGAGGTAAACTGCTTTTTCAACTGTTCGAAAGCATTATCGCACTCTTCATTCCATTCAAACTTAGATCCTCCCCTAAGTGTCTTGAAGAATGGAGCGCTTTTATCTCCTGATTTGGAAATGAATCGGCTCAATCCTGCCAGCCTCTCCCAAGTTGTTGTACCTCTTTCTAATTACGAGGAGGGGTCATATCTAGAATGGCTTTTACTTTATCCGGATTTGGTGCGAGGCCATCAGGGGTGAGAAGATGCCCGAAAAATTTCCCTTTGTTTGCCCCGAATACGCATTTTGATGGGTTTAGCTTTAATTTGAACCTTCGTAGAGTAGCGAACGTCTCTACGAGGTCTTTCAGGTGGATTGAAAAAGTTTTACTTTTTAGAAAGAGATCATCAACGTATACTTCAAGATTTCTTCTTTTCTGTTTTTCAAAAACCGTGTCCATCATCCTCTGATATGTCGCACCCGTGTTTTTGAGTCCGAAAGGCATGACGAGATAACAATAACACCCGTCATTGGTAATGAATGACGTATGCGGGATATCAGGCTTATGCATCTTAATCTGGTTGTAACCAGAAAATGCATCTAGGAAACTCATGAAATTATATCCCACCGCGGAATCTACCAAAACATCTATCTGAGGCAAGGGATAATAATCCTTGGGACATGCTTTATTGAGTTTAGTGAAATCTACACACATACGCCATTTCCCCCCAGATTTTTTCACCATCACTACATTCGACATCCTGGTGGGATACTGGATTTCAGAAATGAAATTGGCTTTAAGAAGTTTTGCAACTTCTTCTTTGATGGGTACAGCCAGCTTGGTTGCTACCTCCCTCTTCTTCTGTTGGATTGGCTTGAATTCAGGAGAAATGTTGAGGTGATGGCACGCGACATCTGGATCTACACCAGGCATATCTTCTGCTGACCAGGCGAAGATGTCTAGATTCTCCAACAGGCAGGAGATCAACTGAACCTTCTCTTCTTTTGATAGCTCGTCGTTGATGATCAACTTCTTTCCTTCCTCTTCAGCAATAGGAACCTCTTGGGTCTCCTGGGCAGGTTCCAGGTAAGTCCCTGTCCGTTCTGCGCTTTCTTCGGCGGCCTGTGAAGACTCAGCAACCTCCAAAACCTCTTCCATGATCTTGGGAAGTGGAGCGTCGGTGACCATGTTGACAGTTCGGACGTAGCACTCCCGAGCTACCTTTGGGTTGCTTCTGACCCGATACTGCTTTCCTTCAGCAGCGAACTTGAGGGCAAGGTGAAAGGTGGACACTACTGCCCTATACGCATTGAGAATCGGCCTCCCGAAGATAGCACAGTAGTTGCTCGGGGCATCTACTACCACGAAATTGATCAACTTTATTACTCCTCCAAGAGAGACCAGGAGCTTCACTGAACCCTCTACTTCCTTCTTCTCCCCAGAAAAACCGTAGAGGGGCCCATCGGTGGAAAGCAGATGCTTTCCGGTCTTCAGGGCCTCGAAAGTCGGGCGGAAAAGGAGATTGACGGAGCTGCCGGTATCAATCAGAATCTTGTGGACTGTATAGTATTCGATGACGACCCTGATAACCACCGCATCATCGAAAGGATTAGCATTGGGGGGAAGGTCATCCTGACCAAACGTGACAATAGTGCTTTCGGGAGGAGAACTTGTAGTGGCTTCCACTTCCTGCTTTAGAACTCTCGCAATGCTGGATTTGCGAGATGATTCCGCTCCAGCTCCCCCATGGATACAATAAATGTCCCCTAAGGGGCCCACATCATTGACTTCGACGCATTCGGTAGAAGGATGGATGTCACCATAGTAGCCGGCGTCCTCGACGTCGGCGCATTCCCAGGTCACTTCTAATGTTTCCTTCTCATTTTTCTTCTCGGTAGTTGGCTCAGCAGTTTTATCTTTCCGAACTAGACCCCGAAGCTTTCCTTCTCCCAGGAGTCTTTCTATAAGCAGACGAAGAGCTCGACAGTCTTCAGTTAGATGTCCCCCCTCTTTATGATATTCACAATAAAGGTTCTGATTTCGATTGCGAATATCCGACTTCAGAGGAGCAGGCCTTTTGAAATCTGGCCTCTTTTGCAGAATCTGGACTACTTCGTCCATGGTGACGTTTAGGGGAGTGAATGACTCTTGTGAATCATCGTATTGAGTTGATGGAATGACTGGAGGTGGCTGCGCGGCATACTGTTGTAAATATACCGGCATGACTTGCGGAAGGGGAGCGGATGGAGCGGGAGCGACGGCCAACGGTGGTTTCTGATCTTGAAACTGCTGATGGCCCATAAATGGTTGCTTATTTTTGTAGTTCCTCCCCCTTTGGGAACGGGGTTCAAAGTGGGACTGATTCGATGGTGGATGATGGAAGGACGGATTTGACTGCTCCTTGTCGCTTACCAGCTTCGCGACGTAGTCCGGATTGCTCTTCTCTCCTCTGATAAACATATTTGCCAAACTTATCATTTCCTGATAAGTCTTAGGCTCCCTTATATTTGCTTCGAACTTTAGGGGGCCCTCTCTTAGGCCATGGATGAGGGAAACCCTATACAGCTCCGGGTCCACATTTTCGACTTCCATGATCTCTTTCTGGAAGAGGTCCACAAAACGAGCTCACGTCTCGTCTTCCCGTTGTTTTATATCGAAAAGGGCCGCCGGGCCACTCTTTCTCTTCCTTGAGGTAGAGAATCTCAGCAAGAATTCTCTTCACAGCTCCGCGAAACAACGGATCGACCTGGGATGCAAACCATAAAACCATTCCCTCGCTTGTCCTTCGAAGGAGGTTACAAGAAGCTTGCACTTAGTTGCATCAGTTAAGGTTCTGAGAGCAATGGCTGACTCGAAAGCTTGTAAATGAACCGTGGGATCAGTCTCCCCATTGAAAGCTGGCAGGCGAGGCTCCCTGAAATTATTAGGGGCAGGCTCCCCTCTGACTTCGTCCACAAAGGGAGAAGTTTCTTCCATATCTTCATACAGAGGAGCAGTGTAATAAGCCGCCGGAGCTGCGGCTATTCGCGGACAAGCCGCCTGATAAGAAGACCGGGCAGCAGCTTCTGGCGGGTAGGAGTGATGAATAGGAACTTCAGGCGGGTAGGAGAGACGGGCCGCGCCCTCCTGCGGGTAGGAAAAGTGGGCAGCGTGAGAAGTCGCCCCCTGGAAGTCGAGGACTTGAGCTGGCATGTTGTGCGCGGCTTCCTGATAGAAGTTTTTCCTAGCCGCAGGGTCTTCTTGGTGGAGCTAGAAATTAGTGGCTTGCGGTAGCGGGTAAGGAGGAGGTGGAGGAAGGACTGGGGTCACCACCTGATTAGCCGCGGCTTGTTGCAGAACTAGTCGCTCGGTTAGCATTGCTAAAGTCTGACTGATCGCTTCAAGTCGCTGATCAGTGGCCCTCTGAGCCCGCTCGGCTTCTCTCCTTGATTGCTCCATGGCTTCCCACAAAGAGTCCTCGCTATGATCGGAGTGGTCTCTATGGGGAAACTGACAGTCTGACATCGTGGCGAAAAGGATTTCACCGACAATCCGCGATCTGAAGGTCGCGTGTTTCTGTTGAGTCCGAAATCGCACCTCCGAGGGAAACCGGAGGCTGCGGGTTGCCGGTTACTTTTTCTACAGGAGAATGAGACATCTAGCAGCGGTCAAGGCCACACTTCGCCCGCCGCGGCAAATGCCACTCCTGCGACGGGCTTTCCATTGATTAGAAAGAAGGGGTTACAGCGGGTTACAAGTGCAGGAAAAGAGAAGCCGGCCGGTCAGACAGTCCGCAAGACGAGAAACTCGAGTCCGCAGCTCAAACAAGCGAGCTTCTAGATTCGAGTGTGCGTGTCTTGGGAACAGTGTCGCCCCCTATTTATAGGCTTGGGGGCCTGCCCGAACGGGCAGGGATAAATAACCGCCTGCCTGGGTACAGGAGAAACGGGCAGGCGGTGACGGGATACACAAAGAAGGAAAGAAAGAAGCCGCGCGGCTTGGCGGCTTGCCCTTCCAACTTGTCTGTCCAGAAGATAAAGATGCTGCGACCAAGGCGACGGTGCTATCCGAGCGGTCTCGATTTTGAGACCACGGCTTGTTCTTTGACCTTGAATCTGGGCTTATCTCCATGGCATAAACCGCGCGATCTCCGACTTGAGACCGCGACTTGCCCTGCTGGACTTGGGCTTGGACTATCTTTAGTACTTGGCGGCGGTCCGAGTTATGCCAGACCGCCCGACCTGTACTAGCTGGTGTCGATGGATCTCGTTTAACCTGAGCCGGGCGACTTGGATCCGCAAACCGCTCGGTCTGCGAGTAACCCTCTTGAAAGCGGTTTTCCGGGTAAACACGATGGACAACTTGCTTTGACGCCAAAACACTTTAAATAGATGGTTGTGATCCTGCGGATGTTCTAGGAGCGAAGAAATTATCAATTTCATCTATCTTTCTTTTACCTTTTTCTTCCGTAATCGAATTTCTAGACGGAGCATTTGTCTATACTCTCTCCTCCGCGGTTACATGGTCATCATAGATACCTATATTTTCTCTTGATTCTTGAATCTCTTATTTTTTCTCTGAAATCCCTTTCAAATTCTCTTGCATTAGGTGATGAATATCAAGAGAAACTTTTTTACAAGCCCCAATATTCCCTTTAATTCCCGCTAAATATTGTTTCATCCTATTAATTCCCCCTCCACTATAAACCGTTCCACAATGCAAACATTTGAATTTATTTTTTTTCCATTTGGGTCTTTTAATAAACAGAAATGATCCCATCCTGGATCATTTTTTTCACGAATAGCATGCGTAGAAATATTCGAAGAATCAACACCTTCCATTTAAGTGAATCTAAAAAAAATTAATTAAATAACTGGGTCAAAGAACTGATTATAATTTCTACAAAATGTTACATATTAAGAGGGTCAAAGAACTGATTGAGATTCTAATTTTAATCAGATATGACATCTTAAAAAAATTGATTGAGATTAAGTATTAAAAATTCAGAATGGTATACCTGCAGACAATGTAAGCACAAGAACAAGCAAAAGGGAATTAAATTGGAATAGCTGCACTGGGTTTTGATGAAAGTGAATTAAATATCTTAGGTTGGGGTTTGAAAAATTATTTATTAACATATGCTAAATAATGTGAGCTATCTTTGCCTATAATTGAATAATGAATAATGCTATCTTTGCCTTGCCCAGCATCAACATAATTCATTATGTGCAACACTGACTTTATTTCATACATGGAATTCATTATGCGCAACTTAATTCAACATGCAGAACTACTTGAATCTTGATCACTGTAAATGAATTTACCAAGCTTTTGTAGCTCCTGATTAGTATGAATTTTTTTGCAGAAGAGTTAAATAAGATGAACCATAAAGCAGCACATATATTGTGGAAAGTAATTCAGACATGCATAGCTGCATATAGCCTCTTGACACTGTATATCAACTTCTAAACGAGGTTGAATGGGTTAAAATTGTTCTCCATTGGATTTCGGGCTCCTATCTCATTATGAAAAGGTATTGTGGGTGAAAATCTGACAACCGGATCAAAAGTTACGGATGTTTGAAGTTTAGGTCTCCTTTCGAGCTAAATACCTTATTACCAACCCGACTGTATATTGACCACTAAACAAAATAAAATGTGAAAAAATTGTTCTCCATTGGATGTAGGGCTCCGAGCTTATTCCAAAAAGGTATTGTGCGCAAAAATCGGACAACCAGATCAAAAGTTATGGTTGTTACAGTTTATGTGTCAAGAGGAGCAAAATCCCACATTACCATTGCAACCGGCTGTATATTGACATCTAAAATGAGCTGAAATGGTTTAAAATTGTGCTCCATTGGATGTATGCCTCCGAGCATATTCCGTAAAGGTTTTGTGGGCAATAATCAAACATACAAATCAAAAGTTATGACTGTTGGAAGTTTAGGTGTAATTTGGAGCTAAATTTCGCATTACCGCTGCAACCGGCTATATATCGATAACTAAATGAACTGGAATGGGTAAATCTTGTGCTTCAATGAATGTAGGCTCCGAGCTCATTCCAAAAAGGTGTTGTGGGGTAAAATCAGACAACCAGATCAAAAGTTGTTGATGTTTAAAGTTTTAGTGTCATTTGGAGTTAAATCTCTCACTTTTGCTACAAACCGCATCTAAAATTCTTTAATTTTGAAATTTATGTGTTATTTCGAGCAAAATCTCGCATTACCAGTAGAACCCACTGTAACCGGCTATATATCGACAACTAATGAACTGGAATGGGTAAATCTTGTGCTCCAATGAATGTAGTGCCCCGAGCTCATTCCGAAAAGTTGTTGTGGGGGGAAAATCAGACAACCAGATCAAAAGTTATTGTTGTTTAAAGTTTGAGTGTCATTTGGAGCTAAATCTCTCACTTTCGCTACAAACCGCATCTAAAATTCTTTCATTTTGAAATTTATGTGTCATTTCGATCTATATCTCGCATTACGAGTAGAACCCATTGTATATCGACCTATAAACAGCTTGAATGGGTTAAAATTGTTCTCCATTGGATTTAAGGCTCATATCTCATTATGAAAAGGTATTGTGGGTGAAAATCTGACAACCGGATCAAAAGTTATGGATGTTTGAAGTTTAGGTCTCCTTTCGAGCTAAATACCTTATTACAAACCCGGCTGTATATTGAGCACTACACAAAATAGAATGGGTAAAAATTGTTCTCCATTGGATGTAGGGCTCCGAGCTCATTCCAAAAAGGTGTTGTGCGCAAAAATTGGCAACCTGATCAAAAGTTATGGCTGTTACAGTTTATGTGTCAAGAGTAGCAAAATCCAACATTACCATTGCAACCGGCAGTATATTGACCTCCAAAATGGGCTGGAATGGTTTAAAATTGTGCTCCATTGGATGTATGTCTCCGAGCATATTCCGTAAAGGTTTTGTGGGCAATAATCAAACGTACAAATCAAAAGTTATGACTGTTAGAAGTTTAGGTATAATTTGGAGTGAAATTTTGCATTACCACTGCAACCGGCTATATATCGATAACTAAATGAACTGGAATGGGTAAATCTTGTGCTCCAATGATTGTAGTGCGCCGAGCTCATTCTGAAAAGGTGTTGTGGGGTAAAATCAGACAACCAGATCAAAAGTTATTGATGTTTAAAGTTTTAGTGTCATTTGGAGCTAAATCTCTCACTTTCGCTACAAACCGCATCTAAAATTCTTTCATTTTGAAATTTATGTGTCATTTGGAGCAAAATCTCGCATTACCAGTAGAACCCACTGTATATCGACCTCTAAACGAGCTTGAATGGGTTAAAATTGATCTCCATTGGATTTCGGGCTCCTATCTCATTATGAAAAGGTATTGTGCGTGAAAATCTGACAACCGGATCAAAAGTTACGGATATTTGAAGTTTAGGTCTCCTTTTGAGCTAAATACCTTATTACCAACCCGGCTGTATATTGACCACTAAACAAACTAGAATGGGTAAAAATTGTTCTCCATTGGATGTAGGGCTCCGAGCTCATTCCAAAAAGGTGTTGTGCGCAAAAATCTGACAACCAGATCAAATGTTATGGATGTTACAGTTTATGTGTCAAGAGGAGCAAAATCCGACATTACCATTGCAACCGGCTGTATATTGACCTCTAAAATGAGCTGGAATTGTTTAAAATTGTGCTCCATTGGATGTATGCCTCCGAGCATATTCCGTAAAGGTTTTGTGGGCAACAATCAAACATACAAGTCAAAAGTTATGACTGTTACAAGTTTAGGTGTAATTTGGAGCGAAATTTTCCATTACCGCTGCAACCGGCTATATATCGATAACTAAATGAACTGGATTGGGTAAATCTTATGCTCCAATGAATGTAGTGCTCCGAGCTCATTCTGAAAAGGTGTTGTGGGGTAAAATCAGACAATCAGATCAAAAGTTATTGCTGTTTAAAGTTTGAGTGTCATTTGGAGCTAAATCTCTCACTTTCGCTACAAACCGCATCTAAAATTCTTTCATTTTGAAATTTGTGTCATTTCGATCTAAATCTCACATTACCAGTAGAACCCATTGTATATCGACCTATAAACGAGCTTGAATGGGTTAAAATTGTTCTTCATTGGATTTCAGGCTCATGATATCTCATTATGAAAAAGTATTGTGGGTGAAAATCTGACAACCGGATCAAAAGTTATGGATGTTTGAAGTTTAGGTTCTCCATTGGATGTAGTGCTCCGAGCTCATTCCAAAAAGGTGTTGTGCGCAAAAATCGGCAACCAGATCAAAAGTTATGGCTGTTACAGTTTATGTGTCAAGAGGAGCAAAATCCCACATTACCATTACAACCGGCTGTATATTAACCTCTAAAATGAGCTGGAATTGTTTAAAATTGTGCTCCATTGGATATATGCCTCCGAGCATATTTCGTAAAGGTGTTGTGGGCAACAATGAAACATAAAAATCAAAAGTTATGACTGTTAGAAGTTTAGGTGTAATTTTTTTTTTAAAGAAGTTTAGGTGTAATTTGGAGCTAAATTTCGCATTACCGCTGCAACCGGCTATAAATCGATAACTAAATGAACTGGAATTGGTAAATCTTGTGCTCCAATGAATGTAGTGCTCCGAGCTCATTCCAAAAAGGTGTTGTGGGGATAAAATCAGACAACCAGATCAAAAGTTATTGATGTTTAAATTTGCAGTGTCATTTGGAGCTAAATCTCTCACTTTCGCTACAAACCACATCTAAAATTCTTTCATTTTGAAATTTATGTGTCATTTGGAGCAAAATCTCGCATTACCAGTAGAACCCACTGTATATCAACTTCTAAACGAGGTTGAATGGGTTAAAATTGTTCTTCATTGGATTTCGGGCTCCTATCTCATTATGAAAAGGTATTGTGGGTGAAAATCTGACAATCGGATCAAAAGTTACGGATGTTTGAAGTTTATGTCTCCTTTCGAGCTAAATACCTTATTACCAACCCAACTGTATATTGACCACTAAACAAACTAGAATGTGTAAAAATTGTTCTCCATTGGATGTAGGGCTCCGAGCTCCTTCCAAAAAGGTATTGTGCGCAAAAATCGAACAACCAGATCAAAAGTTATGGCTGTTACAGTTTATGTGTCAAGAGGAGCAAAATCCCACATTACCAATGCAACCGGCTGTATATTGACCTCTAAAATGAGCTGGAATGGTTTAAAATTGTGCTCCATTGGATGTATGCCTCCGAGCATATTCCGTAAAGGTTTTGTGGGCAACAATCAAACATACAAATCAAAAGTTATGACTGTTAGAAGTTTAGGTGTAATTTGGAGCTAAATTTCGCATTACCGCTGCAACCGGCTATATATCGATAGCTAAATGAACTGGAATGGGTAAATCTTGTGCTTCAATGAATGTAGTGCTCCGAGCTCATTCCAAAAAGGTGTTGTGGGGTAAAATCGGACAACTGGATCAAAAGTTATTGATGTTTAAAGTTTTAGTGTCATTTGGAGTTAAATCTCTCAGTTTTGCTACAAACCGCATCTAAAATTCTTTAATTTTGAAATTTATGTGTTATTTCGAGCAAAATCTCGCAATACCAGTAGAACCCACTGTATATCGACCTCTAAATGAGCTTGAATGGGTTAAAATTGTTCTCCATTGGATTTCGGGCTCCTATCTCATTATGAAAAGGTATTGTGGGTGAAAATCTGACAACCGGATCAAAAGTTACGGATGTTTGAAGTTTAGGTCTCCTTTTAAGCTAAATACCTTATTACTAACCCGGCTGTATATTGACCACTAAACAAACTAGAATGGGTAAAAATTGTTCTCCATTGGATGTAGGGCTCCGAGCTCATTCCAAACAGGTGTTGTGCGCAAAAATCGGACAACCAGATCAAAAGTTATGGCTGTTACAGATATGTGTCAAGAGGAGCAAAATCCCACATTACCATTGCAACCGGCTGTATATTGACCTCTAAAATGAGCTGGAATGGTTTAAAATTGTGCTCCATTGGATGTATGCCTCTGAGCATATTCCGTAAAGGTGTTGTGTGCAACAATCAAACATACAAATCCAAAGTTATGACTATTAGAAGTTTAGGTGTAATTTGGAGCTAAATTTTGCATAACCGCTGCAGCCGGCTATATATCGACAACTAAATGAACTGGAATGGGTAAATCTGTTGGAACATGGTCTTCCGCATCTCCTAGGTTTGAGAATAACAAATCCTATGTGTTTTTGATCTTGTGTGTTCAAGTGTGCAGGTTAACATAGTCCATATGACTCAAGGAGTACTCATGATGACTGCCCCCAAAATTGAAGCCAAATTTTGAAAAGGCTCACTAGCGCCGGCAGTAGCGATAGCGCCCGGCGCTAGCGATGTTTAGCGCGATTCCGGCAGTGTTTTTAGAAAGAGCTAGCGCCCGGCGGTAGCTACTAGCGCTGGCGATAGCATGGCGCACAAGAGGCATAGGGCAAAATGTTGCCGCGGATTGAAGATCCTGTCGCGCAAAACGTTTCCTAATCCGGGCTAGCGTCGGCGGTAGCATGAAGGCTATAAATTGGATGCTTTGGCTCCTTCTTCTTCATCCTCCTACAATCCCAAACTCCAGAGCTTCGTGCCACAGCAGAGAGAGGAAGATTCAGAGTGATACTCCCACAAATCTATGAAGGCTTAAGGAGATCCGTGGAGAAGATTTCAACACGCTTCATCATCGTGACGAAAGATCGCATCGACTACGATCATACTCTGCGTCTTCGTCTACTTCTACAAGAGATCCAAATAGAGGGAGTTTTTATATTATTGTCTTTTTCATTTCACATCTTTTCTTGTAATCGTTTAAGTGAAATCGCCACATGTTGGCGACTAGGTCTGGGGTAGGACTTAGGGATGAAATTCGCCTCGTGTTGGCGACTAGATCTAGGCTAGGTCTAGGGGGTGCTCAAGGCCTTTCTGGGGATAGATTGGCTAGAGCGGCTTGAGGCCGTATCAGGGGAGAGATCGGCTAAAGCCAACCGGTTCGTGGGGATACGAGTCAGTATAGAAAACGAAAAAGAGTTTTTATTATTCGCCTCCGATCTCTAGCGCCATTGAGATCAAGTTTTGTAAAACTTATTTAATATCAATAAAGCTTGTCTCTCTTTTTTTGTTTTACTTGACTTCTTGTTTTATTATTGCAATATTCCAAAGTTTTCTAAATAAAATAAAGTTTTTGAAAACCCTTATTCACCCCCCCCTCTAAGGGCGCCGACCGATCCAACAAGTGGTATCAGAGGGGTTTTATTCCAATCGGCTTAACAACTGGAAATAATGGCGTCTCATGATCTCTCTTCTACTAGTGGGGGAGATTTTTGTGAAGAGGAAAAATCACTTGCACCACCTTTATTTGAAGGGACAAATTATAAAGGATGGAAAATCTTAATTGAAAAATTTATTAAAACTTTAGACATCGAAGTTTGGAATTTAGCAATAGCAAGACCCGCAAATGAATAAAATAAAAAAGAACTTCAATTAAATGCAAAAGCTAAACACTATTTGTTTTGCGGTCTATCTAATGAAATTTTCAAATTGATATATTGTTTTTCAAGTGCATATAAAGTATGGCAATTTCTTGAAGAAATGTATGATTCTCCATCTACAGGTATGGAACAATTGCAAGAACCAGAGAATATGCAAGCGTGCACAAATCATCAAGAATGCCCTCCTCATGACGAATCAATGGAGCACACATCAAAGGAAAGAGATGAAGCAATCTTACTTTTGGAAGAGGAGTGCCAAGAAGAAGACAAAGGAACATTATGTTCAAATCCTCCCTCATCCAAAAGCAATGTAAGGAAATCAAACTTCATCGCTTGTACTTCCATTTCTACTTTACCATTGCTACAAATTACAAAGCGCAAACTTAAGAAACTAAAAAATGCAAATTGCAAATTGCGCTTAGAAAATAAAAATTTAAAAGCAAAAGTTAAAGTAGTATCAAAATCTGATTTATCTAGCTTTACTCATGTCACTTCAATTGAAAATACAAAACCTTGTCTTGATTGCAATAATATTAAAGAAAAATTTAAGGAACTTGAAAAAGAATATTATTTTTATAAAAGAACAAAATGAAAAATTACATTTAGAAAATTCATCTTTGATAAATGATTGTGCTAAGTGTAAAGAACATAAAATTGAAATTAAAGAGATGGATGAAACATTTGATGAATATAGAAACAACTATCAAGATCATATTGATTCAATTGTTTCCATTCTTAAAAATAGCCCAATCACTTATAATAAAGCTAGACATAATTTAAAAATTAAAAATGATGAATTAAAATCAAAAATCAACTTACTTATGAAAATTGTAAATACAAATTCACAAAATCAAATAATATCCAAAAGCAAGATGAATACAAATATGAATACCTTACTTAAACCTAATATTGGGAATAAGAAACAAAAAGCTTTTAGAAATCATAAACCAAGTCTTGAATGGAGACCAAAAAGCAAAAATGAAAACTTAAATGCAAGGATCCATTCATCACATTCTTTTCCCAACTTAAATTCAAATAAAAACAAATTTCCATTATATAATAAATTCAAGAGTAATGATTATGGAAATTTGAAAAACAAAAATTACATTTTTTCATGGTACGAATGGAAACCCATACTTAAGAATGACACATTAATGTCAAACGAAAGGGCCCACTCAAACATATCTCCCCAAAAGAAAACACGATGTATTTGGGTACCCAAAGGAACCGTCACTCCCGGTCCTCTTTGGATACCTAAATCTCTTATTCATTAGTATCCCATCATTTGCATGAAGTAGAAATCAATTAAAATAAAATACACAAATTTCTACTTCATGATGTGCTTTAATGTCTTTTAAATCTTTTTCTTTTTGTGTTCTTTTTAAACTATCATGCCATGGTCATCCTATATAGTATTGGAAATATGATTTTATCTCATAAAGCTTAATGAGTTTATAAATCATTTTTTGATCAAAATTAAAAATCATATTTTTATTTTGATGACCTATCTTTTATTATTATAAATATATTATATTATCCATATGAATCAAACTCTAAATTTGCTATAAGATATTTCAAATTAAATCCGGTTATTAGGCTATTAAGATTCCTAGCCTTCACCAACAAGTGGTTTAGTGAAATAACTTAATCTAAAAGAAAATTCAAGATTTAAATAAAAGCTCAACTTTCAATATGGGTATCATTGTTCACAACAAAAAATTATATTGTGTTCTCTCCTTGATGTCAAACATGATCTAAACAATCATTATTGTTCACCTATCAAAAAATCACATATATATATTCAAAATTCTTAACTAAAGGAAAATCACTAAAATGTGTTGAAAGAAGTTATCCTCATAATGAATATTGAATTCACAAACACCACCATGATCTAGAGATATCCTTTGCTAAACATCTCTAAAATCATAATTCATATCAAGAATCATCTATAAACAACTATCACAAATTATATGATAACAATTGACAGTATAATTGTTTACCATGGTTGGTGTTATGGTGTATTATGTGTGTATTGTGATTTATTTCTAGTTTAGACCTATGAATCATTTTGATATCAAATCAAATAGAATTGTCACTCCATTCTAGGTCTCTAAGTTGAAACACAATCAAACTTTGGCATAACATTAATCTCAAATTTATCATACTAACATTGTCACCTAAAGAATATTTATATCTATGTTAGGTTTTATATGTCAGGGCATATCCATGTTACTATTTGCGTGAACATTACTCCTTGTTCACCGAAACCATGCATATTTGATTTGTTCAAACATGATATCTTGGGTTTTCATTTCCTATTTTTTTTAAGTTATAAGCACAAGTCTCTAGAAAAGTCAAAATGAAAACATAAGTAAATATATCTCGTGCAATGATTATTTTGTCAAGTCATATAAGAAATCGCTAACGTTTCATGCAATTTGGACCATCCAAAACATCTCCTAAAAATCTGCAACTTCAGTATGGAACTACTATTGGGACACCTACTCAAGACCACCAATCAAAATTTCTAAAATCCAAAAAAATCGTTCACTGTCTCCCGCGCTAGCGCTACCGCAGGCGCTAGCGTCCATGTTCATTTTTCTGTATTTTTTAAATTTCTAAAAATCCCTTAAAATATATAAATCTATATTTTCTACTTAGTTTTGCACTTCTGTGTTTCTTTATTTTTTGAAAAATCAAATACAAAACTACAAAAACCAAATTACAAAAAATATGTTTTGTTTTTTCGCTTGTGTTGTTTCCTTTATTTAAAGTTTATCTTTATGCAAAAATCAAATATAAAAAGTTACAAAAGCAAAAATTACAAAAATATGCTTTTATTTGTAAACATCAACTACAAAAATATAAAATAAAACAAAACAAGTATCAAAATTATTCTTCTGAACTTAACTTTTCTATGTATCTTGCGAAAGGGTGATTTGGGCTATCATCCAATCATATCACCTAGTACCGGGCGAACCTCTCACAAGGTAGTCCTCGGGAAGTCCAAGATCAATTTTATGAGTTCAAACTTTAAATAAAAATTACTCTTTAAAAATATCAAAAATATTGTATGAACTTCATTGAAAATCAAGCATGATGTAATCTATTATTTAGAACTTCTATAATGTTACAATTTATCTTTTCAAACTACTTTGAACATTGCTTTCATCATGCTCTGATATATCTATTAATATGTGCATCAATTATTGTGAAAAAGTTGTGTAGAACTAAGCTTAGCATGCCTCTAAGTATGAGTAAATGTTTTATGTTTGATAATGATCTTTATTCACACACTTTTTGGCATTGTCTACATATGTGTTTAATCTAAGAATGCTTGTGTATGGTTTGTGATAGTACAATGAATTAAAATTGCACAAGTATCTTACTTACACAACCTTTATTTGCACTTTTACAAATTAAGAAAAGTGGTTATCTTTCTTATAAATTATATTGGTTTGCAAAACAAGTGTATTCGGAGAACTTTGCACAAAACAAAAATCATGAAATAATTTAACAAAGTTATCTCCACCAAGCACTACTTGAACCTCCTGATAATTCTTAATAAGCGTTGTGAGGTTGAGCACCTTGGAAAGAATAATAAAGTAACTTGTGCAAACCATATCTTTCTTTCAAAATAAAAACCACTTATTCTTAAGTACACCGGATCACAATAAAAAAAAACAAGAATAAAATTATGTGATCCCCCAAGCACTACTTTGCACCCTAATAAGTCTTAATGAGCATTGTGTGTGCAAAGCACCTTGGTAGTTGTACATTTTTTTTTGTGCATTGAAGTGAGTGGAAGTAAAATTATTTGTGTTTTATCGTGCTTTTACTTTACATATTACTTGTATTTTTGATTAAAACTTGTGTTTACTCTACTCAAAAATAAACTTATGTGCACATCATTATCTTCCATAACACTTCTTCTCATGAGTATCGGATCCTAATGCTAATTGTATATTACTCTTTGCTTATGAAATGCACTATATAACCTAGCATGTTTTCTATAATGTTTGGTATGATTTGAAATTGTGAATTGAAATAACATTGTAGTAATCTATTTGTGATAGTATTATTTCATGCTTGGTTATGTTTGTCAACCAAAAAAGTTTTTCACTGAAACATGATTTACATAAACATCTTCTTTTTGAAATTAAACTCATATATCTTTTTATGGGTTATTCTTGATTACAATAAGATGTTTCATAAGTCTTCCGCATCATCACCATATAACTTTTACCTTGCACTTTCATGCTTATATTAAGTCTTAAATCTCAATTTTTTTCTTAAAAACAAGTAGTAGACTTGCTTGGTAAAATTTATATTAGTTATTCTAACACGCATATCATTTTTATGCTAAAAACTCTGATTTATCTCTATATAAACTTTTATGCTAAACACTCCTCCAACAAGTGAAATATTGCTTATAAAACATCCTCATATTATTGAATTTCAAATCAAACTTTACTTTTGTGTTTCTAATTGCTAAAAGAATGTTGTTTCTTTCTTCCAAAAATGCTATAACTCTTATCTTTATAAAGTTTGAAACTCAAAACACATCTACTTTTTGAACTCTTATTATGATGTGTCTTTTTCGAAATCTTCCGCAATGCTCAAACTCTGATTCATTCATAATTTTCAATATAGCTATGGGAGTTTTCTCATAAAGACAAATAAAAATAAAAACCCATAGGCTATAAATTATCATTAAGGTTTAAATGCTTAATGGTTCCAATAATTATTATCTATGACTTCATATATCACCATAGCCGGGGCGTAGTGTTGTAGACATTAGATAACCTTATCTCTAGTCATGTCTTGTCCTTAACCGGGGAGGGTTCCAGTGGGGCCTTGCGAGGCACTGGGGGGGGAAGAGTGTTAGGTTAAGTGTGTGTCTAGTGTTTGCATATGGGACTAACACCCCAACCTACGGCTTGTTTGCAGCTCCTCATGCCCATCCGTCACTTAGTACGGGGCTAGGGTGTAGACGTATTGTCTGGGTAGATTGGTTACTTGGAAATCACTATTTTTTTATGCTTAAAACTCTTATATAAAGGGGAAATCATTACTTTTGCTCAAACTAAAAACTCTGATATATTTATACAAAAATTATTCTAACAAGCGGCTCTAAAACTACTTATCATTTCCTTCTCACTCAGAAGCTCGATCATGCCTTTATTATCCAACTTTTCTGTGGTGCATCCCTACCCACTTTTGCTAATAACAAAGGGGGAGAACTAACATGATAAAATGCAAAAGGGGGAGAACTAACATGATAAATATAATCCTCTATCAAAATGCAAACCCAACATGATTGATTAAGTTGATAGCATACATATTAGGGGAGCATTCACATAGGGGGAGCATGCATTTAGGGGGAGAAATTCTAAATGCTAAAATCAATAATTATCCTAAAGTCATCACTCTCTCACACACACAAGTATAGTCTCATCATGCTTATTTATTAATGCTTTGTTTTATCATTAATGGATTTGTTATTATCAAAAGGGGGAGTTTGTTGGAACATGGTCTTCCGCATCTCCTAGGTTTGAGAATAACAAATCATATGTGTTTTTGATCTTGTGTGTTCAAGTGTGCAGGTTAACATAGTCCATATGACTCAAGGAGTACTCATGATGACTGCCCCCAAAATTGAAGCCAAAATTCGAAAAGGCTCACTAGCGCCGACGGTAGCGATAGTGCCCGGCGCTAGCGATTATTAGCGCGATTCCGCCAGTGTTTTTAGAAAGAGCTAGCGCCCGGCGGTAGATACTAGCACCCGGCGGTAGCTACTAGCGCTGGCGGTACCATGATGCACAAGAGGCATAGAGCAAAATGTTGCCGCGGATTGAAGATCCTGCCGCGCAAAACGTTTCCTAATCCGGGCTAGCGCTGGCGGTAGCGCTAGCGCCGGCGGTAGCGTGAAGGCTATAAATTGGATGCTTTGGCTCCGTCTTCTTCATCCTTCTACAATCCCAAACTCCAGAGCTTCGTGCCACAGCAGAGAGAGGAAGATTCAGAGTGATACTCCCACAAATCCATGAAGGCTTAAGGAGATCCGTGGAGAAGATTTCAACACGCTTCATCATCGTGACGAAAGACCGCATCGACTATGATCATACTCTACGTCTTCGTCTACTTCTCCAAGAGATCCAAATAGAGGGAGTTTTTATATTATTTTCTTTTTCATTTCACATCTTTTCTTGTAATCGTTTAAGTGAAATCGCCTCATATTGGCGACTAGGTCTGGGGTAGGACATAGGGCTGAAATTCGCCTCATGTTGGCGACTAGATCTAGGCTAGGTCTAGGGGGTGCTCGAGGCCTTTCTGGGGATAGATTGGCTAGAGTGGCTTGAGGCCGTATCTGGGGATAGATCGGCTAAAGCCAACCGGTTCGTGGGGATACGAGTCGGTATAGAAAACGAAAAAGAGTTTTTATTATTCGCCTCCGATCTCTAGCGCCATTGAGATCAAGTTTTGTAAAACTTATTTAATATCAATAAAGCTTGTCTCTCTTTTTTTGTTTTACTTGACTTCTTGTTTTATTATTACAATATTCCAAAGTTTTCTAAATAAAATAAAGTTTTTGAAAACCCTTATTCACCCCCCCTCTAAGGGCGCCGACCGATCCAACAAAATCTTGTGCTCCAATGAATGTAGTGCTCCGAGCTCATTCCGAAAAGGTGTTGTGGGGGTAAAATCAGACAACCAGATCAAAAGTTATTGCTGTTTAAAGTTTGAGTGTCATTTGGAGCTAAATCTCTCACTTTCGCTACAAACTGCATCTAAAATTCTTTCATTTTGATATTTATGTGTCATTTCGATCTAAATCTCGCATTACCAGTAGAACTTATTGTATATCGACCTCTAAACGAGCTTAAATGGGTTAAAATTGTTATCCATTGGATTTCGGGCTCCTATCTCATTATGAAAAGGTAGTGTGGGTGAAAATATGACAACCGGATTAAAAGTTACGGTTGTTTGAAGTTTAGGTCTCCTTTCGAGCTAAATACCTTATTACCAACCCGGCTGTATATTGACCACTAAACAAACTAGAATGGGTAAAAATTGTTCTCCATTGGATGAAGGGCTCCGAGCTCATTCCAAAAAGGTGTTGTGCGCAAAAATCGGCAACCTGATCAAAAGTTATGGATGTTACAGTTTATGTGTCAAGAGTAGCAAAATCCCACATTACCAATGCAACTGGCTGTATATTGACCTCTAAAATGGGCTGGAATGGTTTACAATTTTGATCCATTGGATGTATGCCTCCGAGCATATTCCGTAAAGGATTTGTGGGCAACAATCAAACATACAAATCAGAAGTTATGATTGTTAGCAGTTTAGGTGTAATTTGGAGCTAAATTTCGCATTACCGCTGCAACCGGCTATATATCGACAACTAAATGTACTGGAATGGGTAAATCTTGTGCTCCAATGAATGTAGTGCTCCGAGCTCATTCCGAAAAGGTGTTGTGGGGGTAAAATCAGACAACCAGATCAAAAGTTATTGCTGTTTAAAGTTTGAGTGTCATTTGGAGCTAAATCTCTCACTTTCGCTACAAACCGCATCTAAAATTCTTTCATTTTGATATTTATGTGTCATTTCGATCTAAATCTCTCATTACCAGTAGAACTTATTGTATATCGACCTCTAAACGAGCTTGAATGGGTTAAAATTGTTCTCCATTGGATTTCGGGCTCCTATCTCATTATGAAAAGGTATTGTGGGTGAAAATCTGACAACTGGATTAAAAGTTACGGTTGTTTGATGTTTAGGTTTCCTTTCGAGCTAAATACCTTATTACCAACCCGGCTGTATATCGACCACTAAACAAACTAGAATGGGTAAATATTGTTCTCCATTGGATGAAGGGCTTCGAGCTCATTCCAAAAAGGTGTTGTGCGCAAAAATTGGCAACCTGATCAAAAGTTATGGCTGTTACAGTTTATGTGTCAAGAGTAGCAAAATCTCACATTACCATTGCAACCGGCTGTATATTGACCTCTAAAATGGGCTGGAATGGTTTAAAATTGTGCTCCATTGGATGTATGCCTATGAGCATATTCCGTAAAGGTTTTGTGGGCAACAATCAAACGTAAAAATCAAAAGTTATGACTGTTAGAAGTTTCGGTGTAATTTGGAGCTAAATTTCGCATTACCGCTGCAACCGGCTACATATCGAAAACTAAATGAACTGAATTGGGTAAAACTTGTGCTTCAATGAATGTAGTGCTCCGAGCTCATTCCAAAAAGGTGTTGTGGGGTAAAATCAGACAACCGAATCAAAAGTTATTGATGTTTAAAATTTCAGTGTCATTTGGAGCTAAATCTCTCACATTCGCTACAAACCGCATCTAAAATTCTTTAATTTTGAAATTTAAGTGTCATTTGGAGCAAAATCTCGCATTACCAGTAGAACCCACTGTATATCAACCTCTAAACCAGCTTGAATGGGTTAAAATTGATCTCCATTGGATTTCGTGCTCCTATCTCATTATGAAAAGGTATTGTGGGTGAAAATCTGACAACCGGATCAAAAGTTACGGATGTTTGAAGTTTAGGTCTCCTTTCGAGCTAAATACTTTTTTACCAACCCGGATGTATATTGACCACTAAACAAACTAGAATGGGTAAAAATTGTTCTCCATTGGATGTAGGGCTCCGAGCTCATTCCAAAAAGTTGTTGTGCGCAAAAATCAGACAACCAGATCAAAAGTTATGGATGTTATAGTTTATGTGTCAAGAGGAGCAAAATCCGACATTACCATTGCAACCGACTGTATATTGACCTCTAAAATGAGCTGGAATGGTTTAAAATTGTGCTCCATTGGATGTATGCCTCCGAGCATATTCCGTAAAGGTGTTGTGGGCAACAACCAAACATACAAATCAAAAGTTATGACTGTTACAAGTGTAGGTGTAATTTGGAGCGAAATTTTCCATTACCACTGCAACTGGCTATATATCGATAACTAAATGAACTGGATTGGGTAAATCTTGTGCTCCAATGAATGTAGTGCTCCGAGCTCATTCCGAAAATGTGTTGTGGGGTAAAATCAGACAACCAAATCAAAGTTATTGCTGTTTAAAGTTTGAGTGTCATTTGGAGCTAAATCTCTCACTTTCGCTACAAACCTCATCTAAAATTCTTTCATTTTGAAATTTATGTGTCATTTCGATCTAAATCTCACATTACCAGTAGAACCCATTGTATATCGACCTATAAACGAGCTTGAATGGGTTAAAATTGTTCTCCATTGGATTTCCGGCTCATATCTCATTATGAAAAGGTATTGTGGGTGAAAATCTGACAACCGGATCAAAAGTTATGGATGTTTGAAGTTTAGGTCTCCTTTCGAGATAAATACCTTGTTACCAACCCGACTGTATATTGACCACTAAACAAACTGGAATGGGTAAAAATTGTTCTCCATTGGATGTAGGGCTCCGAGCTCATTCCAAAAAGGTGTTGTGCGCAAAAATTGGCAACCAGATCAAAAGTTATGGCTATTACAGTTTATGTGTCAAGAGGAGCAAAATCCCACATTACCATTGCAATCGGCTGTATATTGACCTCTAAAATGAGCTGGAATGGTTTAAAATGGTGCTCCATTGGATATATGCCTCCGAGCATACTCCGTAAAGGTGTTGTGGGCAACAATCAAACATACAAATCAAAAGTTATGACTGTTAGAAGTTTATGGGTAATTTGGAGCGAAATTTTGCATTACCGCTGCAACCGGCTATATATCAATAACTAAATGAACTGGAATGGCTAAATCTTGTGCTCCAATGAATGTAGTGCTCTGAGCTCATTCCGAAAAGGTGTTGTGGGGTAAAATCAGACAACCTGATCAAAAGTTATTGATGTTTAAAGTTCCAGTGTCATTTGGAGCTAAATCTCTCACTTTCGCTACAAACCACATCTAAAATTCTTTCATTTTGAAATTTATGTGTCATTTGGAGAAAAATATCGCATTACCAGTAGAACCCACTGTATATCAACTTCTAAACGAGCTTGAATGGGTTAAAATTATTCTCCATTGGATTTCGTGCTCCTATTTTATTATGAAAAGGTATTGTGTGTGAAAATCTGACAACCGGATCAAAAGTTGCGGATGTTTGAAGTTTTGGTCTCTTTTCGAGCTAAATACGTTATTACCAACCCGGCTGTATATTGACCACTAAACAAACTAGAATGTGTAAAAATTGTTCTCCATTGGATGTAGGGCTCCGAGCTCATTCCAAAAAGGTGTTGTGCGCAAAAATTGGACAAACAGATCAAAAGTTATGGCTGTTACAGTTTATGTGTCAAGAGGAGCAAAATCCCACATTACCATTGCAACCGACTGTATATTGACCTCTAAAATGAGCTGGAATGGTTTAAAAAAAATTGTGCTACATTGGATGTATGCCTCCGAGCATATTCCGTAAAGGTTTTGTGGGCAACAATCAAACATACAAATCAAAAGTTATGACTGTTAGAAGTTTAGGTGTAATTTGGAGCTAAATTTCGCATTACCGCTGCAACCGGCTATATATCGATAACTAAATGAACTGGAATGGGTAAATCTTGTGCTTCAATGAATGTAGTGCTCCGAGCTCATACCAAAAATGTGTTGTGGGGTAAAATCAGACAACCGGATCAAAAGTTATTGATGTTTAAAGTTTCAGTATCATTTGGAGCTAAATATCTCACTTCTGCTACAAACCGCATCTAAAATTCTTTAATTTTGAAATTTATGTGTTATTTCGAGCAAAATCTCGCATTACCAGTCGAACCCACTGTATATCGACCTCTAAACGAGTTTGAATGGGTTAAAATTGTTCTCCATTGGATTTCGGGCTCCTATCTCATTATGAAAAGGTATTGTGGGTGAAAATCTGACAACCGGATCAAAAGTTACGGATGTTTGAAGTTTAGGTCTCATTTCAAGCTAAATACCTTATTACCAACCCGGCTGTATATTGACCACTAAACAAACTAGAATGGGTAAAAATTGTTCTCCATTGGATGTAGGGCTCCGAGCTCATTCCAAACAGGTGTTGTGCGCAAAAATCGGACAACCAGATTAAAAGTTATGGCTGTTACAGTTTATGTGTCAATAGGTGCAAAATCCCACATTACCATTACAACCGGCTGTATATTGACCTCTAAAATGAGCTGGAATGGTTTAAAATTGTGCTCCATTGGATGTATGCCTCCGAGCATATTCCGTAAAGGTGTTGTGGGCAACAATCAAACATACAAATCAAAAGTTATGACTGCTAGAAGTTTATGTGTAATTTGGAGCTAAATTTTGCATAAACGCTGCAACCGGCTATATATCGACAACTAAATGAACTGGAATGGGTAAATCTTGTGCTCCAATGAATGTAGTGCTCCGAGCTCATTCCGAAAAGGTGTTGTGGGGGTAAAATCAGACAAACAAATCAAAAGTTATTGCTGTTTAAAGTTTGTGTGTAATTTGGAGCTAAATCTCTCACTTTCGCTACAAACCGGATCTAAAATTCTTTCATTTTGATATTTATGTGTCATTTCGATCTAATTCTCGCATTACCAGTAGAACTTATTGTATATCGACCTCTAAACGAGCTTGAATGGGTTAAAATTGTTCTCCACTGGATTTCGGGCTCCTATCTCATTATGAAAAGGTAGTGTGGGTGAAAATCTGATAACTAGATTAAAAGTTACGGTTGTTTGATGTTTAGGTCTCTTTTCGAGCTAAATACCTTTTTACCAACCCGGCTGCATATCGACCACTAAACAAACTAGAATGGGTAAAAATTGTTCTCCATTGGATGAAGGGCTCCGAGCTCATTCCAAAAAGGTGTTGTGCGCAAAACTCGGCAACCTGATCAAAAGTTATGGCTGTTACAGTTTATGTGTCAAGAGTAGCAAAATCCCACATTACCATTGCAACCGGCTGTATATTGACCTCTAAAATGGGCTGGAATGGTTTAAAATTGTGCTCCTTTGGATGTATGCCTCCGAGCATATTCCGTAAAGGTTTCGTGGCAACAATCAAACGTACAATTCAAAAGTTGCGAATGTTCGAAGTTTAGGTGTAATTTGGAGCTAAATTTCGCATTACCGCTGCAACTGGCTATATATCAACAACTAAATGAACTGAAATGGGTAAAACTTGTGCTTCAATGAATGTAGTGTTCCGGGCTCATTCCGAAAAGGTGTTGTGGGGTAAAATCAGACTACCGGATCAAAAGTTATTGATGTTTAAAATTTCAGTGTCATTTGGAGCTAAATCTCTCACATTCGCTACAAACCGCATCGAAAATTCTTTACTTTTGAAATTTATGTGTCATTTGGAGCAAAATCTCGCATTACCAGTAGAACCCACTGTATATCGACCTCTAAACGAGCTTTAATGGGTTAAAATTGATCTCCATTGGATTTCGGGCTCCTATCTCATTATGAAAAGGTATTGTGGGTGAAAATCTAACAACCGGATCAAAAGTTACGGATGTTTGAAGTTTAGGTCTCCTTTTGAGCTAAATACCTTATTACCAACCCGGCTGTATATTGACCACTAAACAAACTAGAATGGGTAAAAATTGTTCTCCATTGGATGTAGGGCTCCGAGCTCATTCCAAAAAGGTGTTGTGCGCAAAAATCGGACACCTAGATCAAAAGTTATGGCTGTTACAGTTTATGTGTCAAGAGCAGCAAAATCCCACATTACCATTGCAACCGGCTTTATATTGACCTCTAAAATGGGCTGGAAGGGTTTAAAATTGTGCTACATTGGATGTATGCCTCCGAGCATATTTCGTAAAGGTTTTGTGGGCAACAATCAAACATACAAATCAAAAGTTATGACTGTTAGAAGTATATGTGTAATTTGGAGCTAAATTTCGCATTACCGCTGCAACCGGCTATATATCGACAACTAAATGAACTGAAATGGGTACAACTTGTGCTTCAATGAATGTAATGCTCCGAGCTCATTCCGAAAAGGTGTTGTGGGGTAAAATCAGACAACCGGTCAAAAATTATTGATGTTTAAAATTTCAGTGTCATTTGGAGCTAAATCTCTCACTTTCGCTAAAACCCGCATCTAAAATTCTTTAATTTTGAAATTTATGTGTCATTTTGAGCAAAATCTCGCATTACCAGTAGAACCCACTGTATATCGACCCCTAAACGAGCTTAAATGGGTTAAAATTGATCTCCATTGGATTTCGGGCTCCTATCTCATTATGAAAAGATATTGTGGGTGAAAATCTGACAACCGGATCAAAAGTTACGGATGTTTGAAGTTTAGGTCTCCTTTCGAGCTAAATACCTTATTACCAACCCGACTGTATATTGACCACTAAACAAACTAGAATGCGTAAAAATTGTTCTCCATTGGATGTAGGGCTCCGAGCTCATTCCAAAAAGGTGTTGTGGGCAAAAATCGGACAAACAGATCAAAAGTTATGGATGTTACAGTTTATGTGTTAAGAGGAGCAAAATCCCACATTACCATTGCAACCGACTGTATATTGACCTCTAAAATGAGCTGGAATGGTTTAAAATTGTGCTACATTGGATGTATGCCTCCGAGCATATTCCGTAAAGGTTTTGTGGGCAACAATCAAACATACAAATCAAAAGTTATGACTGTTAGAAGTTTAGGTGTAATTTGGAGTAAAATTTCGCATTACCGCTTCAACCAGCTATATATCGATAACTAAATGAACTGGAATGGGTATATCTTGTGCTTCAATGAATGTAGTGCTCCGAGCTCATTCCAAAAATGTGTTGTGGGGTAAAATCAGACAACCAGATCAAAAGTTATTGATGTTTAAAGTTTCAGTATCATTTGGAGTTAAATCTCTCACTTTTGCTACAAACCGCATCTAAAATTCTTTAATTTTGAAATTTATGTGTTATTTCGAGCAAAATCTCGCATTACTAGTAGAACCTACTGTATATCGACCTCTAAACGAGCTTGAAATGGTTAAATTTGTTCTCCATTGGATTTCGGGCTCCTATCTCATTATGAAAAGGATTGTGGGTGAAAATCTGACAACCGGATCAAAAGTTACGGATGTTTGAAGTTTAGGTCTCCTTTCAAGCTAAATACCTTATTACAAACCCGGCTGTATATTGACCACGAAACAAACTAGAATGGGTAAAAATTGTTCTCCTTTGGATGTAGGGCTCCGAGCTCATTCCAAACAGGTGTTGTGCGCAAAAATTGGACAACCAGATCAATAGGAGAAAAATCCCACATTACCATTGCAACCGGCTGTATATTGACAACTAAATGAACTGGAATGGTTTAAAATTTTGCTCCATTGGATGTATGCCTCCGAGCATATTCCGTAAAGGTGTTGTGGGCAACAATCAAACATACAAATCAAAATTTATGACTGTTAGAAGTTTAGGTGTAATTTGGAGCTAAATTTTGCATAACAGCTGCAACCGGCTATATATCGACAACTAAATGAACTGGAATGGGTAAATCTTGTGCTCCAATGAATGTAGTGATCCGAGCTCATTCCGAAAAGGTGTTGTGGGGGTAAAATCATACAACCAGAAAAAAAGTTATTGCTGTTTAAAGTTTGAGTGTCATTTGGAGCTAAATCTCTCACTTTCGCTACAAACCGCATCTAAAATTCTTTTATTTTGATATTTATGTGTCATTTCGATCTAAATCTCGCATTACCAGTAGAACTTATTGTATATCGACCTCTAAACGAGCTTGAATGGGTTAAAATTGTTCTCCATTGGATTTCGGGCTCCTATCTCATTATGAAAAGGTAGTGTGGGTGAAAATCTGACAACTGGATTAAAAGTTACGGTTGTTTGATGTTTAGGTCTCCTTTCGAGCTAAATACCTTATTACCAACCCGGCTGTATATCGACCACTAAACAAACTAGAATTGGTAAAAATTGTTCTCCATTGGAATAAGGGCTCCGAGCTTATTCCAAAAAGGTGTTGTGCGCAAAAATCGGCAACCTGATCAAAAGTTATGGCTGTTACAGTTTATGTGTCAAGAGTAGCAAAATCCCACATTACCATTGCAACCGACTGTATATTGACCTCTAAAATGGGCTGGAATGGTTTAAAATTGTGCTCCATTGGATGTATGCCTCCGAGCATATTCCGTAAGGGTTTTGTGGGCAACAATCAAACATACAAATCAAAAGTTATGACTGTTACAAGTTTAGGTGTAATTTGGAGCTAAATTTCGCATTACCGCTGCAACCGGCTATATATCGACAATAAATGAACTGAAATGGGTAAAACTTGTGCTTCAATGAATGTAGTGCTCTGAGCTCATTCCGAAAATGTGTTGTGGGGTAAAATCAGACAACCGGATCAAAATTTATTGATTAAAATTTCAGTGTCATTTGGAGCTAAATCTCTCAATTTCGCTACAAACAGCATCTAAAATTCTTTTATATTGAAATTTATGTGTCATTTGGAGTAAAATCTCGCATTACCAGTAGAACCCACTGTATATCGACCTCTAAACGGGCTTGAATGGGTTAAAATTGATCTCCATTGGATTTCGGGCTCCTAACTTATTATGAAAAGGTATTGTGGGTGAAAATCTGACAACCGGATCAAAAGATACGGATGTTTGAAGTTTAGGTCTCCTTTAGAGCTAAATACCTTATTACCAACCCGGCTGTATATTGACCACTAAACAAACTAGAATGGGTAAAAATTGTACTCCATTGGATGTAGGGCTCCGAGCTCATTCCAAAAAGGTGTTGTGCGCAAAACTCGGACACCCAGATCAAAAGTTATGGATGTTACAGTTTATGTGTCAAGAGGAGCAAAATCCCACATTACCATTGCAACCGGCTATATATTGACCTCTAAAATGGGCTGGAAGGGTTTAAAATTGTGCTCCATTGGATGTATGCCTCCGAGCATATTCCGTAAAGGTTTTGTGGGCAACAATCAAACATACAAATCAAAAGTTATGACTGTTAGAAGTTTAGGTGTAATTTGGAGCTGAATTTCGCATTACCGCTGCAACCGGCTATATATCGACAACTAAATGAACTGAAATGGGTAAAACTTGTGCTTCAATGAATGTAATGCTCCGAGCTCATTCCGAAAAGGTGTTGTGGGGTAAAATCAGACAACCGGTCAAAAGTTATTGATGTTTAAAATTTCAGTGTCATTTGGAGCTAAATCTCTCACTTTCGCTACAAACCGCATCTAAAATTCTTTAATTTTGAAATTTATGGGTCATTTGGAGCAAAATCTCGCATTACCAGTAGAACCCACTGTATATCGACCTCTAAACGAGCTTAAATGGGTTAAAATTGATCTCCATTGGATTTCGGGCTCCTATCTCATTATGAAAAGATATTGTGGGTGAAAATCTGACAACCGGATCAAAAGTTACGGATGTTTGAAGTTTAGGTCTCCTTTCGAGCTAAATACCTTATTACTAACCCGGCTGTATATTGACCACTAAACAAACTAGAATGCGTAAAAATTGTTCTCCATTGGATGTAGGGCTCCGAGCTCATTCCAAAAAGGTTTGTGGGCAAAAATCGGTCAAACAGATCCAAAGTTATGGATGTTACAGTTTATGTGTCAAGAGGAGCAAAATCCCACATTACCATTGCAACCGACTGTATATTGACCTCTAAAATGAGCTGGAATGGTTTAAAATTGTGCTACATTGGATGTATGCCTCCGAGCATATTCCGTAAAGGTTTTGTGGGCAACAATCAAACATACAAATCAAAAGTTATGACTGTTAGAAGTTTAGGTGTAATTTGGAGCTAAATTTCGCATTACCGCTTCAACCGGCTATATATCGATAACTAAATGAACTGGAATGGGTATATCTTGTGCTTCAACGAATGTAGTGCTCCGAGCTCATTCCAAAAATGAGTTGTGGGGTAAAATCAGACAACCAGATCAAAAGTTATTGATGTTTAAAGTTTCAGTATCATTTGGAGTTAAATCTCTCACTTTTGCTACAAACCGCATCTAAAATTCTTAAATTTTGAAATTTATGTGTTATTTCGAGCAAAATCTCGCATTACCAGTAGAACCTACTGTATATCGACCTCTAAACAAGCTTGAAATAGTTAAAATTGTTCTCCATTGGATTTTGGGCTCCTATCTCATTATGAAAAGGATTGTGGGTGAAAATCTGACAACCGGATCAAAAGTTACAAATGTTTGAAGCTTAGGTCTCCTTTCAAGCTAAATACCTTATTACAAACCCGGTTGTATATTGACCACGAAACAAACTAGAATGGGTAAAAATTGTTCTCCATTGGATGTAGGGCTCCGAGCTCATTCCAAACAGGTGTTGTGCACAAAAATCGGACAACCAGATCAAAAGTTATGGCTGTTACAGTTTATGTGTCAATTGGAGCAAAATCCCACATTACCATTGCAGCCGGCTGTATATTGACCTCTAAAATGAGCTGGAATGGCTTAAAATTTTGCTCCATGGGATGTATGCCTCCGATCATATTCCGTAAAGGTGTTGTGGGCAACAATCAAAGATACAAATCAAAAGTTATGACTGTTAGAAGTTTAGGTGTAATTTGGAGCTAAATTTTGCATAACCGCTGCAACCGGCTATATATCGACAACTAAATGAACTGGAATGGGTAAATCTTGTGCTCCAATGAATATAGTGCTCCGAGCTCATTCCGAAAAGGTGTTGTGGGGGTAAAATCAGACAAGCAGATCAAAAGTTATTGCTGTTTAAAGTTTGAGTGTCATTTGGAGCAAAATCTCTCACTTTCGCTGCAAACCGCATCTAAAATTCTTTCATTTTGATATTTATGTGTCATTTCGATCTAAATCTCGCATTACCAGTAGAACTTATTGTATATCGACCTCTAAATGAGCTTGAATGGGTTAAAATTGTTCTCCATTGGATTTCGGGCTCCTATCTCATTATGAAAAGGTTGTTTAGGTCTCCTTTCGAGTTAAATACCTTATTACTAACCCGGCTGTATATCGACCACTAAACAAACTAGAATGGGTAAAAATTGTTCTCCATTGTAATAAGGGCTCCGAGCTCATTCCAAAAAGGTGTTGTGCGCAAAAATCGGCAACATGATCAAAAGTTATGGCTGTTACAGTTTATGTGTCAAGAGTAGCAAAATCCCACATTACCATTGCAACCGGCTGTATATTGACCTCTAAAATGGGCTGGAATGGTTTAAAATTGTGCTCCATTGGATGTATGCCTCCGAGCATATTCCGTAAAGGTTTTGTGGGCAACAATCAAACGTACAAATCCAAAGTTATGACTGTTAGAAGTTTAGGTGTAATTTGGAGCTAAATTACGCATTACCGCTGCAACCGGCTATATATCGATAATAAATGAACTGAAATGGGTAAAACTTGTGCTTCAATGAATGTAGTGCTCCGAGCTCATTCCGAAAAGGTGTTGTGGGGTAAAATCAGACAACCGGATCAAAATTTATTGATGTTTAAAATTTCAGTGTCATTTGGAGCTAAATCTCTCACTTTCGCTACAAACTGCATCTAAAATTCTTTCATTTTGAAATTTATGTGTCATTTTGAGTAAAATCTCGCATTACCAGTAGAACCCACTGTATATCGACCTCTAAACGGGCTTGAATGTGTTAAGATTGATCTCCACAGGATTTCGGGCTCCTATCTCATTATGAAAAGGTATTGTGGGTGAAAATCTGACAACCGGATCAAAAGTTACGGATGTTTGAAGTTTAGGTCTCCTTTCGAGCTAAATACCTTATTACCAACCCGGCTGTATATTGACCACTAAACAACCTAGAATGGGTAAAAATTGTTCTCCATTGGAAGTAGGGCTCCGAGCTCATTCCAAAAAGGTGTTGTGCGCAAAAATCGGACACCCATATCAAAAGTTATGGCTGTTACAGTTTATGTGTCAAGAGGAGCAAAATCCCACATTACCATTGCAACCGGCTGTATATTGACCTCTAAAATGGGCTGGAAGGGTGTAAAATTGTGCTCCATTGGATGTATGCCTCCGAGCATATTCCGTAAAGGTTTTGTGGGCAACAATCAAACATACAAATCAAAAGTTATGACTGTTAGAAGTTTAGGTGTAATTTGGAGCTAAATTTCGCATTACCGCTGCAACCGGCTATATATCGACCTCTAAACAAACTACAAACCGCATCTAAAATTCTTTAATTTTGAAATTTATGTGTTATTTCGAGCAAAATCTCGCATTACCAGTAGAACCCACTGTATATCGACCTCTAAACGAGCTTGAATGGGTTAAAATTGATCTCCATTGGATTTCGGGCTCCTATCTCATTATGAAAAGGTATTGTAGGTGAAAATCTGACAACCGGATCAAAAGTTACGGATGTTTGAAGTTTAGGTCTCCTTTCGAGCTAAATACCTTATTACCAACCCGGCAGTATATTGACCACTAAACAAACTAGAATGCGTAAAAATTGTTCTCCATTGGATGTAGGGCTCCGAGCTCATTCCAAAAAGGTATTGTGAGCAAAAATCGGACAACTAGATCAAAAGTTATGGATGTTACAGTTTATGTGTCAAGAGGAGTAAAATTCGACATTACCATTGCAACCGGTTGTATATTGACCTCTAAAATGAGCTGGATGGTATAAAATTGTGCTCCATTGGATGTATGCCTCTAAGCATATTCCGTAAAGGTGTTGTGGGCAACAATCAAACATACAAATCAAAAGTTATGACTGTTACAAGTTTAGGTGTAATTTGGAGCGAAATTTTCCATTACCGCTGCAACCGGCTATATATCGATAACTAAATGAACTGGATTGGGTAAATCTTGTGCTCCCATGAATGTGGAGCTCCGAGCTCACAAAAAGGTTTTGTGGGGTAAAATCAGACAACCAGATCAAAAGTTATTGCTGTTTAAAGTTTGAGTGTCATTTGGAGCTAAATCTCTCACTTTCGCTACAAACCGCATCTAAAATTCTTTCATTTTGAAATTTATGTGTCATTTCGATCTAAATCTCGCATTACCAATAGAACTCATTGTATATCGACCAATAAACGAGCTTGAATGGGTTAAAATTGTTCTCCATTGGATTTCAGGCTCATATCTCAATATCAAAAGGTATTGTGGGTGAAAATCTGACAACCGGATCAAAATTTATGGATGTTTGAAGTTTAGGTCTCCTTTCGAGCTAAATACCTTATTACTAACCCGGCTGTATATTGACCACTAAACAAACTAGAATGGGTAAAAATTGTTCTCTATAGGATGTAGGGCTCCGAGCTCATTCCAAAAAGGTGTTGTGCGCAAAAATCGGCAACCAGATCAAAAGTTATGGCTGTTACAGTTTATGTGTCAAGAGGAGCAAAATCCCACATTACCATTGCAACCGGCTGTATATTTACCTCTAAAATGAGCTGGAATGGTTTAAAATTGTGCTCCATTGGATATATGCCTCCGAGCATATTCCGTAAAGGTGTTGTGGGCAACAATCAAATAGACAAATCAAAAGTTATGACTGTTAGAAGTTTAGGTGTAATTTTGAGCGAAATTTTGCATTACTGTTGCAATCGGCTATATATCGATAACTAAATGAACTAGAATGGGTAAATCTTGTGCTCCAATGAATGTAGTGTTCCGAGCTTATTCCGAAAAGGTGCTGTGGGGTAAAATCAGACAACCAGATCAAAAGTTATTGATGTTTAAAGTTTCAGTATCATTTGGAGCTAAATCTCTCACTTTCGCTACAAACCACATCTAAAATTCTTTCATTTTGAAATTTATGTGTCATTTGGAGCAAAATCTCGCATTACCAGTAGAACCCACTAAATATTAACTTCTAAACGAGCTTGAATGGGTTAAAATTGTTCTCCATTGGATTTCGGGCTCCTATCTCATTATGAAAAGGTATTGTGGGTGAAAATCTGACAAGCGGATCAAACGTTACGGATGTTTGAAGTTTAGGTCTCCTTTTAAGTTAAATACCTTATTACTAACCCGGTTGTATATTGACCACTAAACAAACTAGAATGGGTAAAAATTGTTCTCCATTGGATGTAGGGCTCCGAGCTCATTCTAAAAAGGTGTTGTGCGCAAAAATCAGACAACCAGATCAAAAGTTATGGTTGTTACAGTTTATGTGTCAAGAGGAGCAAAATCCCACATTACCATTGCAACCGGCTGTATATTGACCTCTAAAATGAGCTGGAATGGTTTAAAATTGTGCTCCATTGGATGTATGCCTCCGAGCATATTCCGTAAAGGTTTTGTGGGCAACAATCAAACATAAAAATCAAAAGTTATGACTGTTAGAAGTTTAGGTGTAATTTGGAGCGAAATTTTGCATTACCGCTATAACCGGCTATATATCGATAACTAAATGAACTGGAATGGGTAAATCTTGTGCTCCAATGAATGAAGTGCTTCGAGCTCATTATGAAAAGGTGTTGTGGGGTAAAATCAGACAACCAGATCAAAAGTTATTGATGTTTAAAGTTTCAGTGTCATTTGGAGCTAAATCTGTCACTTTCGCTACAAACCACATCTAAAATTCCTCCATTTTGAAATTTATGTGTCATTTGGAGCAAAATCTCGCATTACCAGTAGAACCCACTGTATATCAACTTCTAAACGAGCTTGAATGGGTTAAAATTGTTCTCCATTGGATTTTGGGCTCCTATCTCATTATGAAAAGGTATTGTGGGTGAAAATCTGACAACCGGATCAAAAGTTACGGATGTTTGAAGTTTAGGTCTCCTTTCAAGCTAAATACCTTATTACAAACCCGACTGTATATTGACGACTAAACAAACTAGAATGGGTAAAAATTGTTCTCCATTGGATGTAGGGCTCCGAGCTCATTCAAAAAAGGTGTTGTGCGCAAAAATCGGACAACCATATCAAAAGTTATTGTGGGTGAAAATCAGACAACCATTACCGCTGCAACCGGCTATATATCGATAACTAAATTAACTGGAATGGGTAAATCTTGTGCTCCAATGAATGTAGTGCTCCGAGCTCATTCCGAAAAGGTGTTGTGGGGTAAAATCAGACAACCAGATCAAAAGTTAATGTTGTTTAAAGTTTGAGTGTCATTTGGAGCTAAATCTCTCACTTTCGCTACAAACCGCATCTAAAATTCTTTCATTTTAAAATTTAAGTGTAATTTCGATCAAAATCTCGCATTACCAGTAGAACCCATTGTATATCGACCTATAAACGAGCTTGAATTAGTTAAAATTGTTCTCCATTGGATCTCAGGCTCATATCTCATTATGAAAAGGTATTGTGGGTGAAAATCTGACAACCAGATCAAAAGTTATGGATGTTTGAAGTTTAGGTTTCCTTTCTAGCTAAATACCTTATTACCAACCCGGCTGTATATTGACCACTAAACAAACTAGAATGGGTAAAAATTGTTCTCCATTGGATGTAGGGCTCCGAGCTAATTCCAAAAAGGTGTTGTGCGCAAAAATCAGCAACCTGATCAAAAGTTAAGGCTGTTACAGTTTATGTGTCAAGAGTAGCAAAATCCCACATTACCATTGCAACTGGCTGTATATTGACCTCTAAAATGAGCTCGAATGGTTTAAAATTGTGCTCCATTGGATGTATGCCTCAGAGCATATTCCGTAAAGGTGTTGTGGGCAAAAATCAAACATACAAATCAAAAGTTATGACTGTTACAAGTTTAGGTGTAATTTGGAGCGAAATTTTCCAATACCGCTGCAACCGGCTATATATCGATAACTAAATGAACTGGAATGGGTAAATCTTGTGCTCCAATGAATGTAGTGCTCCGAGCTCATTCCGAAAAGGTGTTGTGGGGTAAAATCAGACAACCGGTCAAAAGTTATTGATGTTTAAAATTTCAGTGTCATTTGGAGCAAAATCTCTCACTTTCGCTACAAACCGCATCTAAAATTCTTTAATTTTGAAATTTATGGGTCATTTGGAGCAAAATCTCGCATTACCAGTAGAACCCACTGTATATCGACCTCTAAACGAGCTTAAATGGGTTAAAATTGATCTCCATTGGATTTCGGGCTCCTATCTCATTATGAAAAGATATTGTGGGTGAAAATCTGACAACCGGATCAAAAGTTACGGATGTTTGAAGTTTAGGTCTCCTTTCGAGCTAAATACCTTATTACTAACCCGGCTGTATATTGACCACTAAACAAACTAGAATGCGTAAAAATTGTTCTCCATTGGATGTAGGGCTCCGAGCTCATTCCAAAAAGGTGTTGTGGGCAAAAATCGGTCAAACAGATCAAAAGTTATGGATGTTACAGTTAATGTGTCAAGAGCAGCAAAATCCCACATTACCATTGCAACCGACTGTATATTGACCTCTAAAATGAGCTGGAATGGTTTAAAATTGTGCTACATTGGATGTATGCCTCCGAGCATATTCCGTAAAGGTTTTGTGGGCAACAATCAAACATACAAATCAAAAGTTATGACTGTTAGAAGTTTAGGTGTAATTTGGAGCTAAATTTCGCATTACCGCTTCAACCGGCTATATATCGATAACTAAATGAACTGGAATGGGTATATCTTGTGCTTCAATGAATGTAGTGCTCCGAGCTCATTCCAAAAATGAGTTGTGGGGTAAAATCAGACAACCAGATCAAAAGTTATTGATGTTTAAAGTTTCAGTATCATTTGGAGTTAAATCTCTCACTTTTGCTACAAACCGCATCTAAAATTCTTAAATTTTGAAATTTAGGTGTTATTTCGAGCAAAATCTCACATTACCAGTAGAACCTACTGTATATCGACCTCTAAACGAGCTTGAAATAGTTAAAATTTTTCTCCATTGGATTTTGGGCTCCTATCTCATTATGAAAAGGATTGTGGGTGAAAATCTGACAACCGGATCAAAAGTTACGGATGTTTGAAGTTTAGGTCTCCTTTCAAGCTAAATACCTTATTACAAACCCGGTTGTATATTGACCACGAAACAAACTAGAATGGGTAAAAATTGTTCTCCATTGGATGTAGGGCTCCGAGCTCATTCCAAACAGGTGTTGTGTGCAAAAATCGGACAACCAGATCAAAAGTTATGGTTGTTACAATTTATGTGTCAATTGGAGCAAAATCCCACATTACCATTGCAACCGGCTGTATATTGACCTCTAAAATGAGCTGGAATGGCTTAAAATTTTGCTCCATGGGATGTATGCCTCCGAGCATATTCCGTAAAGGTGTTGTGGGCAACAATCAAAGATACAAATCAAAAGTTATGACTGTTAGAAGTTTAGGTGTAATTTGGAGCTAAATTTTGCATAACCGCTGCAACCGGCTATATATCGACAACTAAATGAACTGGAATGGGTAAATCTTGTGCTCTAATGAATGTAGTGCTCCGAGCTCATTCCGAAAAGGTGTTGTGGGGGTAAAATCAGACAACCAGATCAAAAGTTATTGCTGTTTAAAGTTTGAGTGTCATTTGGAGCAAAATCTCTCACTTTCGCTACAAACCGCATCTAAAATTCTTTCATTTTGATATTTATGTGTCATTTCTATCTAAGTCTCGCATTACCAGTAGAACTTATTATATATCGACCTCTAAATGAGCTTGAATGGGTTAAAATTGTTCTCCATTGGATTTCGGGCTCCTATCTCATTATGAAAAGGTTGTGTGGGTGAAAATCTGACAACTGGATTAAAAGTTACGGTTGTTTGATGTTTAGGTCTCCTTTCGAGCTAAATACCTTATTACCAACCCGGCTATATATCGACCACTAAACAAACTAGAATGGGTAAAAATTGTTCTCCATTGGAATAAGGGCACCGTGCTCATTCCAAAAAGGTGTTGTGCGCAAAAATCGGCAACCTGATCAAAAGTTATGGCTGTTACAGTTTATGTGTCAAGAGTAGCAAAATCTCACATTACCATTGCAACCGGCTGTATATTGACCTCTAAAATGGGCTGGAATGGTTTAAAATTGTGCTCCATTGGATGTATGCCTCCGAGCATATTCCGTAAAGGTTTTGTGGGCAACAATCAAACGTACAAATCCAAAGTTATGACTGTTAGAAGTTTAGGTGTAATTTGGAGCTAAATTACGCATTACCGCTGCAACCGGCTATATATCGACAATAAATGAACTGAAATGGGTAAAACTTGTGCTTCAATGAATGTAGTGCTCCGAGCTTATTCCGAAAAGGTGTTGTGGGGTAAAATCAGACAACCGGATCAAAATTTATTGATGTTTAAAATTTCAGTGTCATTTGGAGCTAAATCTCTCACTTTCGCTACAAACCGCATCTAAAATTCTTTCATTTTGAAATTTATGTGTCATTTTGAGTAAAATCTCGCATTACCAGTAGAACCCACTGTATATCGACCTCTAAATGGGCTTGAATGTGTTAAGATTGATCTCCACTGGATTTCGGGCTCCTATCTCATTATGAAAAGGTATTGTGGGTGAAAATCTGACAACCGGATCAAAAGTTACGGATGTTTGAAGTTTAGGTCTCCTTTCGAGCTAAATACCTTATTACCAACCCGGCTGTATATTGACCACTAAACAACCTAGAATGGGTAAAAATTGTTCTCCATTGGAAGTAGGGCTCCGAGCTCATTCCAAAAAGGTGTTGTGCGCAAAAATCGGACATCCAGATCAAAAGTTATGGTTGTTACAGTTTATGTGTCAAGAGGAGCAAAATCCCACATTACCATTGCAACCGCCTGTATATTGACCTCTAAAATGGGCTGGAAGGGTGTAAAATTGTGCTCCATTGGATGTATGCCTCCGAGCATATTCCGTAAAGGTTTTGTGGGCAACAATCAAACATACAAATCAAAAGTTATGACTGTTCGAAGTTTAGGTGTTATTTCGAGCAAAATCTCGCATTACCAGTAGAACCCACTGTATATCGACCTCTAAACGAGCTTGAATGGGTTAAAATTGATCTCCATTGGATTTCGGTCTCCTATCTCATTATGAAAAGGTATTTTGGGTGAAAATCTGACAACCGGATCAAAAGTTACGGATGTCTGAAGTTTAGGTCTCCTTTCGAGCTAAATACCTTATTACCAACCCGGCTGTATATTGACCACTAAACAAACTAGAATGCGTAAAAATTGTTCTCCATTGGATGTAGGGCTCCGAGCTCATTCCAAAATGGTATTGTGAGCAAAAATCGGACAACTAGATCAAAAGTTATGGATGTTACAGTTTATGTGTCAAGAGGAGTAAAATTCGACATTACCATTGCAACCGGTTGTATATTGACCTCTAAAATGAGCTGGATGGTATAAAATTGTGCTCCATTGGATGTATGCCTCTAAGCATATTCCGTAAAGGTGTTGTGGGCAACAATCAAACATACAAATCAAAAGTTATGACTGTTACAAGTTTAGGTGTAATTTGGAGCGAAATTTTCCATTACCGCTGCAACCGGCTATATATCGATAACTAAATGAACTGGATTGGGTAAATCTTGTGCTCCCATGAATGTGGTGCTCCGAGCTCATTCCGAAAAGGTTTTGTGGGGTAAAATCAGACAACCAGATCAAAAGTTATTGCTGTTTAAAGTTTGAGTGTCATTTGGAGCTAAATCTCTCACTTTCGCTACAAACCGCATCTAAAATTCTTTCATTTTGAAATTTACGTGTCATTTCGATCTAAATCTCGCATTACCAATAGAACTCATTGTATATCGACCTATAAACGAGCTTGAATGGGTTAAAATTGTTCTCCATTGGATTTCAGGCTCATATCTCAATATCAAAAGGTATTGTGGGTGAAAATCTGACAACCGGATCAAAAGTTATGGATGTTTGAAGTTTAGGTCTCCTTTCGAGCTAAATACCTTATTACCAACCCGGCTGTATATTGACCACTAAACAAACTAGAATGGGTAAAAATTGTTCTCTATAGGATGTAGGGCTCCGAGCTCATTCCAAAAAGGTATTGTGCGCAAAAATCGGCAACCTGATCAAAAGTTAAGGCTGTTACAGTTTATGTGTCAAGAGTAGCAAAATCCCACATTACCATTGCAACTGGCTGTATATTGACCTCTAAAATGAGCTGGAATGGTTTAAAATTGTGCTCCATTGGATGTATGCCTCAGAGCATATTCCGTAAAGGTGTTGTGGGCAAAAATCAAATATACAAATCAAAAGTTATGACTGTTACAAGTTTAGGTGTAATTTGGAGCGAAATTTTCCATTACCACTGCAACCGGCTATATATCGATAACTAAATGAACTGGAATGGGTAAATCTTGTGCTCCAATGAATGTAGTGCTCCGAGCTCATTCCGAAAAGGTGTTGTGGTGTAAAATCAGACAACCAGATCAAAAGTTATTGTTGTTTAATGTTTGAGTGTCATTTGGAGCTAAATCTCTCACTTTCGCTACAAACCGCATCTAAAATTCTTTCATTTTGAAATTTATATGTTATTTCGATCTAAATCTCGCATTACCAATAGAACTCATTGTATATCGACCTATAAACGAGCTTGAATGGGTTAAAATTGTTCTCCATTGGATTTCAGGCACATATCTCAATATCAAAAGGTATTGTGGGTGAAAATCTGACAACCGGATCAAAAGTTATGGATGTTTGAAGTTTAGATCTCCTTTCGAGCTAAATACCTTATTACCAACCCGGCTGTATATTGACCACTACACAAACTAGAATAGGTAAAAATTATTCTCCATTGGATGTAGGGCTCCGAGATCATTCCAAAAAGGTGTTGTGCGCAAAAATCGGCAACCAGATCAAAAGTTATGGCTGTTACAGTTTATGTGTCAAGAGGAGCAAAATCCCACATTACCATTGCAATCGGCTGTATATTGACCTCTAAAATGAGCTGGAATGGTTTAAAATTGTGTTCCATTGGATATATGTCTCCGAGCATATTCCGTAAAGGTGTTGTGGGCAACAATCAAACATACAAATCAAAAGTTATGACTGTTAGAAGTTTAGGTGTAATTTGGAGCGAAATTTTGCATTACCGCTGCAACCGGCTATATATCGATAACTAAATGAACTGGGATGGGTAAATCTTGTGCTCCAATGAATGTAGTGCTCCGAGCTCATTCCAAAAAGGTGTTGTGGGGTAAAATCAGACAACCGGATCAAAAGTTATTGATGTTTAAAGTTTCAGTGTCATTTAGAGCTAAATCTCTCACTTTCGCTACAAACCACATCTAAAATTCTATCATTTTGAAATTTATGTGTCATTTGGAGCAAAATCTCGCAGTACTAGTAGAACCCACTGTATATCAACTTCTAAACGAGATTGAATGAGTTAATATTGTTCTCCATTGGATTTTGGGCTCCTATCTCATTATGAAACGGTATTGTGGTTGAAAATCTGACAACCGGATCAAAAGTTACAGATGTTTGAAGTTTAAGTCTCCTTTCGAGCTAAATACCTTATTACCAACCCGGCTGTATATTGACCACTAAACAAACTAGAATGGGTAAGAAATTGTTCTCCATTGGATGTAGGGCTCCGAGCTCATTCCAAAAAGGTGTTGTGCGCAAAAATTGGACAACTAGATCAAAATTTATGGCTGTTACAGTTTATGTGTCAAGAGGAGCAAAATCCCACATTACCATTGCAACCGGCTGTATATTGACCTCTAAAACGAGCTGGAATGGTTTAAAATTGTGCTCCATTAGATGTATGCCTCCGAGAATATTCCGTAACGGTTTTGTGGGCAACAACCAAACATACAAATCAAAAGTTATGACTGTTAGAAGTTTAGGTGTAATTTGGAGCGAAATTTTGCATTACCGCTGCAACCGGCTATATATCGATAACTAAATGAACTGGGATGGGTAAATCTTGTGCTCCAATGAATGTAGTGCTCCGAGCTCATTCCAAAAAGGTGTTGTGGGGTAAAATCAGACAACCGGATCAAAAGTTATTGATGTTTAAAGTTTCAGTGTCATTTAGAGCTAAATCTCTCACTTTCGCTACAAACCACATCTAAAATTCTATCATTTTGAAATTTATGTGTCATTTGGAGCAAAATCTCGCAGTACTAGTAGAACCCACTGTATATCAACTTCTAAACGAGATTGAATGAGTTAATATTGTTCTCCATTGGATTTTGGGCTCCTATCTCATTATGAAACGGTATTGTGGGTGAAAATCTGACAACCGGATCAAAAGTTACAGATGTTTGAAGTTTAAGTCTCCTTTCGAGCTAAATACCTTATTACCAACCCGGCTGTATATTGACCACTAAACAAACTAGAATGGGTAAGAAATTGTTCTCCATTGGATGTAGGGCTCCGAGCTCATTCCAAAAAGATGTGCGCAAAAATTGGACAACTAGATCAAAATTTATGGCTGTTACAGTTTATGTGTCAAGAGGAGCAAAATCCCACATTACCATTGCAACCGGCTGTATATTGACCTCTAAAACGAGCTGGAATGGTTTAAAATTGTGCTCCATTAGATGTATGCCTCCGAGAATATTCCGTAACGGTTTTGTGGGCAACAACCAAACATACAAATCAAAAGTTATGATTGTTAGAAGTTTAGGTGTAATTTGGAGCTAAATTTCGCATTACCGCTGCAATCGGCTATATATAGATAACTAAATGAACTGGAATGGGTAAATCTTGTGCTTCAATGAATGTAGTGCTCCGAGCTCTTTCCAAAAAGGTGTTGTGGGGTAATATCAGACAACAAGATCAAAAGTTATTGATGTTTAAAGTTTTAGTGTCATTTGGAGTTAAATCTCCACTTTCGCTACAAACCGCATCTAAAATTCTTTCATTTTGAAATTTATGTGTTATTTCGAGCAAAATCTCGCATTACCAGTAGAACCCACTGTATATCGACCTCTAAATGAGCTTGAATGGCTTAAAATTGTTCTCCATTGGATTTCGGGCTCCTATCTCATTATGAAAAGGTATTGTGGGTGAAAATCTGACAACCGGATCAAAAGTTACGGATGTTTGAAGTTTAGGTCTCCTTTCAAGCTAAATACCTTATTACCAACCCGGCTGTATATTGACCACTAAACAAACTAGAATGGGTAAAAATTGTTCTACATTGGATGTAGGGCTCCGAGCTCATTCCAAAAAGGTGTTGTGCGCAAAAATAGGACAACCAGATCAAAAGTTATGGATGTTACAGTTTATGTGTCAAGAGGAGCAAAATCCGACATTACCATTGCAACCGGCTGTATATTGACCTCTAAAATGAGCTGGAATAGTTTAAAATTGTGCTCCATTGGATGTATGCCTCCGAGCATATTCCGTAAAGGAGTTGTGGGCAACAATCAAACATACAAATCAAAAGTTATGACTGTTACAAGTTTAGGTGTAATTTGGAGCGAAATTTTCCATTACCGCTGCAACCGGCTATATATCGATAACTAAATGAACTGGAAGGGGTAAATCTTGTGCTCCAATGAATGTAGTGCTCCGAGTTCATTCCGAAAAGGTGTTGTGGGGTAAAATCAGACAACCAGATCAAAAGTTATTGTTGTTTAAAGTTTGAGTGTCATTTGGAGCTAAATCTCTCACTTTCGCTACAAACCGCATCTAAAATTCTTTCATTTTGAAATTTATGTGTCATTTTGCTCTAAATCTCGCATTACCAGTAGAACCCATTGTATATCGACCTATAAACGAGCTTGAATGCGTTAAAATTGTTCTCCATTGGATTTCGGGCTCCTATCTCATTATGAAAAGGATTGTGGGTGAAAATCTGACAACCGGATCAAAAGTTACGGATGTTTGAAGTTTAGGTCTCCTTTCAAGCTAAATACCTTATTACAAACCCGGTTGTATATTGACCACGAAACAAACTAGAATGGGTAAAAATTGTTCTCCATTGTATGTAGGGCTCCGAGCTCATTCCAAATAGGTGTTGTGCGCAAAAATTGGACAACCAGATCAAAAGTTATGGCTGTTACAGTTTATGTGTCAATTGGAGCAAAATCCCACATTACCATTGCAACCGGCTGTATATTGACCTCTAAAATGAGCTGGAATGGTTTAAAATTGTGCTCCATTGGATATATGCCTCCGAGCATATTCCGTAAAGGTGTTGTGGGCAACAATCTAACATACAAATCAAAAGTTATGACTGTTAGAAGTTTAGGTGTAATTTGGAGCGAAATTTTGCATTACCGCTATAACCGGCTATATATCGATAACTAAATGAACTGGAATGGGTAAAACTTGTGCTTCAATGAATGTAGTGCTCCGAGCTCATTCTGAAAAGGTGTTGTGGGGTAAAATCAGACAACCGGATCAAAATTTTTTGATGTTTCAAATTTCAGTGACATTTGGAGCTAAATCTCTCACTTTCGCTACAAACCGCATCTAAAATTCTTTCATTTTGAAATTTATGTGTCATTTTGAGTAAAATCTCGCATTACCAGTAGAACCCACTGTATATCGACCTCTAAACGGGCTTGAATGTGTTAAGATTGATCTCCACTGGATTTCAGGCTCCTATCTCATTATGAAAAGGTATTGTGGGTGAAAATCTGACAACCGGATCAAAAGTTACGGATGTTTGAAGTTTAGGTCTCCTTTCGAGCTAAATACCTTATTACCAACCCGGCTGTATATTGACCACTAAACAACCTAGAATGGGTAAAAAATTGTTCTCCATTGGAAGTAGGGCTCCGAGCTCATTCCAAAAAGGTGTTGTGCGCAAAAATCGGACACCCAGATCAAAAGTTATGGCTGTTACAGTTTATGTGTCAAGAGGAGCAAAATCCCACATTACCATTGTAACCGGCTGTATATTGACCTCTAAAATGGGCTGGAAGGGTGTAAAATTGTGCTCCATTGGATGTATGCCTCCGAGCATATTCCGTAAAGGTTTTGTGGGCAACAATCAAACATACAAATCAAAAGTTATGACTGTTAGAAGTTTAGGTGTAATTTGGAGCTATATTTCGCATTACCGCTGCAACCGGCTATATATCGACCTCTAAACAAACTACAAACCGCATCTAAAATTCTTTAATTTTGAAATTTATGTGTTATTTCGAGCAAAATCTCGCATTACCAGTAGAACCCACTGTATATCGACCTCTAAACGAGCTTGAATGGGTTAAAATTGACCTCCATTGGATTTCGGGCTCCTATCTCATTATGAAAAGGTATTGTGGGTGAAAATCTGACAATCGGATCAAAAGTTACGGATGTTTGAAGTTTAGGTCTCCTTTCGAGCTAAATACCTTATTACCAACCCGGCTGTATATTGACCACTAAACAAACTAGAATGCGTAAAAATTGTTCTCCATTGGATGTAGGGCTCCGAGCTCATTCCAAAAAGGTATTGTGGGCAAAAATCGAACAACCAGATCAAAAGTTATGGATGTTACAGTTTATGTGTCAAGATGAGCAAAATTCGACATTACCATTGCAACCGGTTGTATATTGACCTCTAAAATGAGCTGGATGGTATAAAATTGTGCTCCATTGGATGTATGCCTCTAAGCATATTCCGTAAAGTTGTTGTGGGCAACAATCAAACATACAAATCAAAAGTTATGACTGTTACAAGTTTAGGTGTAATTTGGAGCGAAATTTTCCATTACCGCTGCAACCGGCTATATATCGATAACTAAATGAACTGGATTGGGTAAATCTTGTGCTCCCATTTATGTGGTGCTCCGAGCTCATTCCGAAAACGTTTTGTGGGGTAAAATCAGAAAACCAGATCAAAAGTTATTGTTGTTTAAAGTTTGAGTGTCATTTGGAGCTAAATCTCTCACTTTCGCTACAAACCGCATCTAAAATTCTTTCATTTTGAAATTTATGTGTCATTTCGATCTAAATCTCGCATTACCAATAGAACTCATTGTATACTGACCTATAAACGAGCTTGAATGGGTTAAAATTGTTCTCCATTGGATTTCAGGCTCATATCTCAATATCAAAAGGTATTGTGGGTGAAAATCTGACAACCGGATCAAAAGTTATGGATGTTTGAAGTTTAGGTCTCCTTTCGAGCTAAATACCTTATTACCAACCCGGCTGTATATTGACCACTAAACAAACTAGAATGGGTAAAAATTGTTCTCCATAGGATGTAGGGCTCCGAGCTCATTCCAAAAAGGTGTTGTGCGCAAAAATCGGCAAACAGATCAAAAGTTATGGCTGTTACAGTTTATGTGTCAAGAGGAGCAAAATCCCACATTACCATTGCAACTAGCTGTATATTTACCTCTAAAATGAGCTGGAATGGTTTAAAATTGTGCTCCATTGGATATATGCCTCCGAGCATATTCCGTAAAGGTGTTGTGGGTAACAATCAAACATACAAATCAAAAGTTATGACTGTTAGAAGTTTAGGTGTAATTTGGAGCGAAATTTTGCATTACCGTTGCAACCGACTATATATCGATAACTAAATGAACTAGAATGGGTAAATCTTGTGCTCCAATGAATGTAGTGTTCCGAGCTTATTCCGAAAAGGTGCTGTGGGTTAAAATCAGACAATCAGATCAAAAGTTATTGATGTTTAAAGTTTCAGTATCATTTGGAGCTAAATCTCTCACTTTCGCTACAAACCACATCTAAAATTCTTTCATTTTGAAATTTATGTGTCATTTGGAGCAAAATCTCGCATTACCAGTAGAACCCACTAAATATTAACTTCTAAACGAGCTTGAATGGGTTAAAATTGTTCTCCATTGGATTTCGGGCTCCTATCTCATTATGAAAAGGTATTGTGGGTGAAAATCTGACAAGCGGATCAAACGTTACGGATGTTTGAAGTTTAGGTCTCCTTTTAAGTTAAATACCTTATTACTAACCCGGTTGTATATTGACCACTAAACAAACTAGAATGGGTAAAAATTGTTCTCCATTGGATGTAGGGCTCCGAGCTCATTCTAAAAAGGTGTTGTGCGCAAAAATCAGACAACCAGATCAAAAGTTATGGTTGTTACAGTTTATGTGTCAAGAGGAGCAAAATCCCACATTACCATTGCAACCGGCTGTATATTGACCTCTAAAATGAGCTGGAATGGTTTAAAATTGTGCTCCATTGGATGTATGCCTCCGAGCATATTCCTTAAAGGTTTTGTGGGCAACAATCAAACATACAAATCAAAAGTTATGACTGTTAGAAGTTTAGGTGTAATTTGGAGCGAAATTTTGCATTACCGCTATAACCGGCTATATATCGATAACTAAATGAACTGGAATGGGTAAATCTTGTGCTCCAATGAATGAAGTGCTTCGAGCTCATTCTGAAAAGGTGTTGTGGGGTAAAATCAGACAACCAGATCAAAAGTTATTGATGTTTAAAGTTTCAGTGTCATTTGGAGCTAAATCTGTCACTTTCGCTACAAACCACATCTAAAATTCCTCCATTTTGAAATTTATGTGTCATTTGGAGCAAAATCTCGCATTACCAGTAGAACCCACTGTATATCAACTTCTAAACGAGCTTGAATGGGTTAAAATTGTTCTCCATTGGATTTTGGGCTCCTATCTCATTATGAAAAGGTATTGTGGGTGAAAATCTGACAACCGGATCAAAAGTTACGGATGTTTGAAGTTTAGGTCTCCTTTTAAGCTAAATACCTTATTACAAACCCGGCTGTATATTGACGACTAAACAAACTAGAATGGGTAAAAATTGTTCTCCATTGGATGTAGGGCTCCGAGCTCATTCCAAAAAGGTGTTGTGCGCAAAAATCGGACAACCATATCAAAAGTTATTGTGGGTGAAAATCAGACAACCATTACCGCTGCAACCGGTTATATATCGATAACTAAATTAACTGGAATGGGTAAATCTTGTGCTCCAATGAATGTAGTGCTCCGAGCTCATTCCGAAAAGGTGTTGTGGGGTAAAATCAGACAACCAGATCAAAAGTTATTGTTGTTTAAAGTTTGAGTGTCATTTGGAGCTAAATCTCTCACTTTCGCTACAAACTGCATCTAAAATTCTTTCATTTTAAAATTTAAGTGTAATTTCGATCAAAATCTCGCATTACCAGTAGAACCCATTGTATATCGACCTATAAACGAGCTTGAATTAGTTAAAATTGTTCTCCATTGGATCTCAGGCTCATATCTCATTATGAAAAGGTATTGTGGGTGAAAATCTGACAACCAGATCAAAAGTTATGGATGTTTGAAGTTTAGGTTTCCTTTCTAGCTAAATACCTTATTACCAACCCGGCTGTATATTGACCACTAAACAAACTAGAATAGGTAAATATTGTTCTCCATTGGATGTAGGGCTCCGAGCTAATTCCAAAAAGGTGTTGTGCGCAAAAATCGGCAACCTGATCAAAAGTTAAGGCTGTTACAGTTTATGTGTCAAGAGTAGCAAAATCCCACATTACCATTGCAACTGGCTGTATATTGACCTCCAAAATGAGCTGGAATGGTTTAAAATTGTGCTCCATTGGATGTATGCCTCAGAGCATATTCCGTAAAGGTGTTGTGGGCAAAAATCAAACATACAAATCAAAAGTTATGACTGTTACAAGTTTAGGTGTAATTTGGAGCTAAATTTTCCATTACCGCTGCAACCGGCTATATATCGATAACTAAATGAACTGGAATGGGTAAATCTTGTGCTCCAATAAATGTAGTGCTCCGAGCTCATTCCGAAAAGGTGTTGTGGGGTAAAATCAGACAACCAGATCAAAAGTTATTGTTGTTTAAAGTTTGAGTGTCATTTGGAGCTAAATCTCTCACTTTCGCTATAAACCGCATCTAAAATTCTTTCATTTTGAAATTTATATGTTATTTCGATCTAAATCTCGCATTACCAATAGAACTCATTGCATAACGACCTATAAACGAGCTTGAATGGGTTAAAATTGTTCTCCATTGGATTTCAGGCTCATATCTCAATATCAAAAGGTATTGTGGGTGAAAATCTGACAACCAGATCAAAAGTTGTGGATGTTTGAAGTTTAGATCTCCTTTCGAGCTAAATACCTTATTACCAACCCGGCTGTATATTGACCACTACACATTCTAGAATAGGTAAAAATTGTTCTCCATTGGATGTAGGGCTCCGAGCTCATTCCAAAAAGGTGCTGTGCGCAAAAATCGGCAACCAGATCAAAAGTTATGGCTGTTACAGTTTATGTGTCAAGAGGAGCAAAATCCCACATTACCATTGCAACCGGCTGTATATTGACCTCTAAAATGAGCTGGAAGGGTTTAAAATTGTGCTCCATTGGATATATGTCTCCGAGCATATTCCGTAAAGGTGTTGTGGGCAACAATCAAACATACAAATCAAAAGTTATGACTGTTAGAAGTTTAGGTGTAATTTGGAGCGAAATTTTGCATTACCGCTGCAACCGGCTATATATCGATAACTAAATGAACTGGGATGGGTAAATCTTATGCTCCAATGAATGTAGTGCTCCGAGCTCATTCCAAAAAGGTGTTGTGGGGTAAAATCAGACAACCGGATCAAAAGTTATTGATGTTTAAAGTTTCAGTGTCATTTGGAGCTAAATCTCTCACTTTCGCTACAAACCACATCTAAAATTCTTTCATTTTGAAATTTATGTGTCATTTGGAGCAAAATATCGCATTACCAGTAGAACCCACTGTATATCAACTTCTAAACGAGATTGAATGAGTTAATATTGTTCTCCATTGGATTTCGGGCTCCTATCTCATTATGAAAAGGTATTGTGGGAGAAAATCTGACAACCGGATCAAAAGTTACAGATGTTTGAAGTTTAAGTCTCCTTTCGAGCTAAATACCTTATTACCAACCCGACTGTATATTGACCACTAAACAAACTAGAATGGGTAAGAAATTGTTCTCCATTGGATGTAGGGCTCCGAGCTCATTCCAAAAAGGTGTTGTGCGCAAAAATTGGACAACTAGATCAAAATTTATGGTTGTTACAGTTTATGTGTCAAGAGGAGCAAAATCCCACATTACCATTGCAACCGGCTGTATATTGACCTCCAAAAAGAGCTGGAATGGTTTAAAATTGTGCTCCATTAGATGTATCCCTCCGATAATATTCCGTAACGGTTTTGTGGGCAACAACCAAACATGCAAATCAAAAGTTATGATTGTTAGAAGTTTAGGTGTAATTTGGAGCTAAATTTCGCATTACCGCTGCAATCGGCTATATATAGATAACTAAATGAACTGGAATGGGTAAATCTTGTGCTTCAATGAATGTAGTGCTCCGAGCTCATTCCAAAAAGGTGTTGTGGGGGTAAAATCAGACAACAGGATCAAAAGTTATTGATGTTTAAAGTTTCAGTGTCATTTGGAGTTAAATCTCCACTTTCGCTACAAACCGCATCTAAAATTCTTTCATTTTGAAATTTATGTGTTATTTCGAGCAAAATCTCGCATTACCAGTAGAACCCACTGTATATCGACCTCTAAACAAGCTTGAATGGGTTAAAATTGTTCTCCATTGGATTTCGGGCTCCTATCTCATTATGAAAAGGTATTGTGGGTGAAAATCTGACAACCGGATCAAAAGTTACGGATGTTTGAAGTTTAGGTCTCCTTTTAAGCTAAATACCTTATTACCAACCCGGCTGTATATTGACCACTAAACAAACTAGAATGGGTAAAAATTGTTCTCCATTGGATGTAGGGCTCCGAGCTCATTCCAAAAAGGTGTTGTGCGCAAAAATCGGACAACCAGATCAAAAGTTATGGATGTTACAGTTTATGTGTCAAGAGGAGCAAAATCCGACATTACCATTGCAACCGGCTGTATATTGACCTCTAAAATGAGCTGGAATAGTTTAAAATTGTGCTCCATTGGATGTATGCCTCCGAGCATATTCCGTAAAGGAGTTGTGGGCAACAATCAAACATACAAATCAAAAGTTATGACTGTTACAAGTTTAGGTGTAATTTGGAGCGAAATTTTCCATTACCGCTGCAACCGGCTATATATCGATAACTAAATGAACTGGAAGGGGTAAATCTTGTGCTCCAATGAATGTAGTGCTCCGAGTTCATTCCGAAAAGGTGTTGTGGGGTAAAATCAGACAACCAGATCAAAAGTTATTGCTGTTTAAAGTTTGAGTGTCATTTGGAGCTAAATCTCTCACTTTCGCTACAAACCGCATCTAAAATTCTTTCATTTTGAAATTTATGTGTCATTTCGATCTAAATCTCGCATTACCAGTAGAACGCATTGTATATCGACCTATAAACGAGCTTGAATGGGTTAAAATAGTTCTCCATTGGATTTCAGGCTCATATCTCATTATGAAAAGGTATCGTGGGTGAAAATCTGACAACCGGATCAAAAGTTATGGATGTTTGAAGTTTAGGTCTCCTTTCGAGCTAAATACATTATTACCAACCCAGCTGTATATTGACCACTAAACAAACTAGAATGGGTAAAAAATTTTCTACATTGGATGTAGGGCTCCGAGCTCATTCCAAAAAGGTGTTGTACGCAAAAATCGGCAACCAGATCAAAAGTTATGGCTGTTACAGTTTATGTGTCAAGAGGAGCAAAATCCCACATTACCATTACAACCGGCTGTATATTGACATCTAAAATGAGCTGGAATGGTTTAAAATTGTGCTCCATTGGATATATGCCTCCGAGCATATTCCGTAAAGGTGTTGTGGGCAACAATCTAACATACAAATCAAAAGTTATGACTGTTAGAAGTTTAGGTGTAATTTGGAGCGAAATTTTGCATTACCGTTGCAACCGGCTATATATCGATAACTAAATGAACTGGAATGGGTAAATCTTGTGCTCCAATGAATGTAGTGTTCCGAGCTCATTCCGAAAAGGTGTTGTGGGGTAAAATCAGACAACCAGATCAAAAGTTATTGATGTTTAAAGTTTCAGTGTCATTTGGAGCTAAATCTCTCACTTTCGCTACAAACCACATCTAAATTTCTTTCATTTTGAAATTTATGTGTCATTTGGAGCAAAATCTCGCATTACCAGTAGAACCCACTAAATATCAACTTCTAAACGAGCTTGAATGGGTTAAAATTGTTCTCCATTGGATTTCGGGCTCCTATCTCATTATGAAAAGGTATTGTGGGTGAAAATCTGACAACCGGATCAAAAGTTACGGATGTTTGAAGTTTAGGTCTCCTTTCCAGCTAAATACCTTATTACTAACCCGGCTTTATATTGACCACTAAACAAACTAGAATGGGTAAAAATTGTTCTCCATTGGATGTAGGGCTCCGAGCTCATTCTAAAAAGGTGTTGTGCGCAAAAATCAGACAACCAGATCAAAAGTTATGGTTGTTACAGTTTATGTGTCATGAGGAGGAAAATCCCACATTACCATTGCAACCGACTGTATATTGAGCTCTAAAATGAGCTGGAATGGTTTAAAATTGTGCTCCATTGGATGTATGCCTCCGAGCATATTCCGTAAAGGTTTTGTGGGCAACAATCAAACATATAAATCAAAAGTTATGACTGTTAGAAGTTTAGGTGTAATTTGGAGCTAAATTTCGCATTACCGCAGCAACCGGCTATATATCGATAACTAAATGAACTTGAATGGGTAAATCTTGTGCTTCACTGAATGTAGTGCTCCGAGCTCATTCCGAAAAAGTGTTGTGGGGTAAAATCAGACAACCAGATCAAAAGTTATTGCTGTTTAAAGTTTGAGTGTCATTTGGAGCTAAATCTCTCACTTTCGCTACAAACCGCATCTAAAATTCTTTCATTTTGAAATTTATGTGTCATTTCGATCTAAATCTCGCATTACCAATAGAACCCATTGTATATCGACCTATAAACGAGCTTGAATGGGTTAAAATTGTTCTCCTTCCAGGCTCATATCTCATTATCAAAAGGTATTGTTGGTGAAAATCTGACAACCGGATCAAAAGTTATGGATGTTTGAAGTTTAGATCTCCTTTCGAGCTAAATACCTTATTACCAACCCGACTGTATATTGACCACTAAACAAACTAGAATAGGTAAAAATTGTTCTCAATTGGATGTAGGGCTCTGAGCTCATTCCAAAAAGATGTTGTGCGCAAAAATCGGCAACCAGATCAAAAGTTATGGCTGTTACATTTTATGTGTCAAGAGAGCAAAATCCCACATTACCATTGCAACCGGCTGTATATTGACCTCTAAAATGAGCTGGAATGGTTTAAAATTGTGCTCCATTGGATATATGTCTCCGAGCATATTCCGTAAAGGTGTTGTGGGCAACAATCAAACATACAAATCAAAAGTTATGACTGTTAGAAGCTTAGGTGTAATTTGGAGCTAAATTTTGCATTACCGCTGCAACCGGCTATATATAGATAACTAAATGAACTGGAATGTGTAAATCTTGCGCTTCAATGAATGTAGTGCTCCGAGCTCATTCCAAAGGTGTTGTGGGGTAAAATCAGACAACCAGATCAAAATTTATTAATGTTTAAAGTTTCAGTGTCATTTGGAGCTAAATCTCTCACTTTCGCTACAAATCACATCTAAAATTCTTTCATTCTGAAATTTATGTGTCATTTGGAGCAAAATCTCGCATTACCAGTAGAACCCTTTGTATATCAACTTCTAAACGAGCTTGAATGGGTTAATATTGTTCACCATTGGATTTCGGGCTCCTATCTCATTATGAAAAGGTATTGTGGGTGAAAATCTAACAACCGGATCAAAAGTTACGGATGTTTGAAGTTTAAGTTTCCTTTCGAGCTAAATACCTTATTACCAACCCGGCTGTATATTGACCACTAAACAAACTAGAATGGGTAAAAAATTGTTCTCCATTGGATGTAGGGTTCCGAGCTCATTCCAAAAAGGTGTTGTGCGCAAAAATCGGACAACCAGATCAAAATTTATGGCTGTTACAGTTTATGTGTCAAGAGGAGCAAAATCACACATTACCATTGCAACCGGTTGTATATTGACCTCTAAAACGAGCTGGAATGGTTTAAAATTGTGCTCCATTGGATGTATGCCTCCGAGCATATTTCGTAAAGGTTTTGTGGGCAACAATAAAACATACAAATCAAAAGTTATGACTGTTAGAAGCTTAGGTGTAATTTGGAGCTAAATTTCGCATTACCGCTGCAACCGGCTATATATAGATAACTAAATGAACTGGAATGTGTAAATCTTGCGCTTCAATGAATGTAGTGCTCCGAGCTCATTCCAAAGGTGTTGTGGGGTAAAATCAGACAACCTGATAAAAAATTATTGATGTTTAAAGTTTCAGTGTCATTTGGAGTTAAATCTCTCACTTTCGCTACAAACCGCATCTAAAATTCTTTCATTTTGAAATTTATATGTTATTTCGAGCAAAATCTCGCATTACCAGTAGAACTCACTGTATATCGACGTCTAAACGAGCTTGAATGGGTTAAAAGTGTTCTCCATTGGATTTCAGGCTCCTATCTCATTATGAAAAGGTATTGTGCGTGAAAATCTGACAAACGGATCAAAAGTTAGGGATGTTTGAAGTTTAGGTCTCCTTTTAAGCTAAATACCTTATTACCAACCCGGCTGTATATTGACCACTAAACAAACTAGACTGGGTAAAAATTGTTCTCCATTGGATGTAAGGCTCCGAGCTCATTCCAAAAAGGAGTTGTGCGCAAAAATCGTACAACCAGATCAAAAGTTATGGATGTTACAGTTTATGTGTCAAGAGGAGCAAAATTCGACATTACCATTGCAACCGGCTATATATCGACAACTAAATGAAATTGAATGGGTAAATCTTGTGCTTCATTGAATATAGTGCTCCGAGCTCATTCCAAAAAGGTGTTGTGGGGTAAAATCAGACAACCAGATCAAAAGTTATTAATGTTTAAAGTTTCAGTGTCATTTGGAGTTAAATCTCTCACTTTCGCTACAAACCGCATCTAAAATTCTTTCATTTTGAAATTTATGTGTTATTTCGAGCAAAATCTCGCATTACCAGTAGAACCCACTGTATATCGACCTCTAAATGAGCTTGAATGGGTTAAAATTGTTCTCCATTGGATTTCGGAAACCTATCTCATTATGAAAAGATATTGTGGGTGAAAATATGACAACCGGATCAAAAGTTACAGTTGTTTGAAGTTTAGGTCTTCTTTCGAGCTAAATACCTTATTACCAACCAGGCTGTATATCGACCACTAAACAAACTAGACTGGGTAAAAATTGTTCTCCATTGGATAAAGTGCTCCGAGCTCATTCCAAAAAGGTGTTGTGCGCAAAAATCGGCAACCTGATCATAGGTTATGGTTGTTACAGTTTATGTGTCAAGAGGAGCAAAATCCCTAATTACCATTACAATCGGCTGTATATTGACCTCTAAAATGAGCTGGAATGGTTTAAAATTGTGCTCCATTGGATATATGTCTCCGAGCATATTCCGTAAAGGTGTTGTGGGCAACAATCAAACTTACAAATCAAAAGTTATGACTGTTAGAAGTTTAGGTGTAATTTGGAGCTAAATTTCGCATTACCGCTGCAACTGGCTATATATAGATAACTAAATGAACTGGAATGGGTAAATCTTGTGCTTCAATGAATTTAGTGCTCCGAGCTCATTCCAAAAAGGTGTTGTGGGGTAAAATCAGACAACCGGATCAAAATTTATTGATGTTTAATGTTTCAGTGTCATTTGGAGTTTAATCTCTCACTTTCGCTACAAACCGCATCTAAAATTCTTTCATTTTGAAATTTGTGTTATTTCGAGCAAAATCTCGCATTACCAGTAGAACCCACTGTATATCGACCTCTAAACGAGCTTGAATGGGTTAAAATTGTTCTCCATTGGATTTCAGGCTCCTATCTCATTATGAAAAGGTATTGTGGGTGAAAATCTGACAACCGGATCAAAAGTTACGGATGTTTGAAGTTTAGGTCTCCTTTCAAGCTAAATACCTTATTACCAACCCGGCTGTATATTGACCACTAAATAAACTAGAATGGGTAAAAATTGTTCTCCATTGGATGTAGGGCTCCGAGCTCATTCCAAAAAGGTGTTGTGCGCAAAAATCGGACAACCAGATCAAAAGTTATGGATGTTACAGTTTATGTGTCAAGAGGAGCAAAATCCTACATTACCAATGCAACCGGCTGTTTATTGACCTCTAAAATGAGCTGGAATGGTTTAAAATTGTGCTCCATTGGATGTATTCCTCCGAGCATATTCCGTAAAGGAGTTGTGGGCAACAATCAAACATACAAATCAAAAGTTATGACTGTTACAAGTTTAGGTGTAATTTGGAGCGAAATTTTCCATTACCGCTGCAACCGGCTATATATCGATAACTAAATGAACTGGAATGGGTAAATCTTGTGCTCCAATGAATGTAGTGCTCCGAGCTGATTCAGAAAAGGTATTGTGGGTAAAATCAGACAACCAGATCAAAAGTTATTGCTATTTAAAGTTTGAGTGTCATTTGGAGCTAAATCTCTCACTTTCGCTACAAACCACATCTAAAATTCTTTTATTTTGAAATTTATGTGTCATTTCGATCTAAATCTCGCATTACCAGTGGAACCCATTGTATATCGACCTATAAACGAGCTTGAATGGCTGAAAATTGTTCTCCATTGGATTTCAAGCTCATATCTCAGTATGAAAAGGTATTGTGGGTGAAAATCTCACAACCGGATCGAAAGTTATGGATGTTTGAAGTTTAGGTCTCCTTTCGAGCTAAATACCTTATTACCAACCCGGCTGTATATTGACCACTAAGCAAACTAGAATGGGTAAAAAATGTTCTCCATTGGATGTAGCGCTCCGAGCTCATTCCAAAAAGGTGTTGTGCGCAAAAATCGGCAACCAGATCAAAAGTTATGGCTGTTACAGTTTATGCGTCAAGAGGAGCAAAATCCCACATTACCATTGCAACCAGCCGTATATTGACCTCTAAAATGAGCTGGAATGGTTTTAAATTGTGCTCCATTGGATATATGCCTCCGAGCATATTCCGTAAAGGTGTTGTGGGCAACAATCAAACATACAAATCAAAAGTTATAACTGTTAGAAGTTTAGGTGTAATTTGGAGCGAGATTTTGCATTACCGCTGCAACCGGCTATATATCGATAACTAAATGAACTGGAATGGGTAAATCTTGTGCTCCAATGAATGTAGTGCTCCGAGCTCTTTCCGAAAAGGTGTTGTGGTGTAAAATCAGACAACCAGATCAAAAGTTATTGATGTTTAATGTTTCAGTGTCATTTGGAGCTAAATCTCTCACTTTCGCTACAAACCACATCTAAAATTCTTTCATTTTGAAATTTATGTGTCATTTGGAGCAAAATCTCGCATTACCAGTAGAACCCACTGTATATCAACTTCTAAACGAGCTTGAATGGTGTTGAAACCAAAGATGTGCCCCCGCGGTTTGCGACTAGAAAGACGGAGGTTGCGGATTGCTGGTTACTTAGAGAGAAGAGAATGAGACCGCTAGCAGCGGTCGAGGCCGGACTTCGCCCGTCACGGCAAATGCCACTCCTGTGACGGGCTTTCCTTCGATTAAAGTAAGAGGGTTACAACGGGTTACAAGTGCAAGCCTGCCGGTCAAGCAGGTCGCAAGACAGGGAACTCGAGTCCGCAGCTCAAACAAGCGAGCTCCTAGATTCGAGTGTCCGTCCCTTGGGAACTTTGCCGCCCCATATTTATAGGCTTGGGGGCCTGCCCGAACGGGCAGGGATAAAATAACCTCCTTGTCACAACCCGCATTTTCTCCGTATTAAATAATACGTCAGAGTAAGAGAAAATACGCGTCATGATGCCACGTCGTGTAGGGGACAACTGCAGACGCTCAGGCGGCTCTAACTTCACACTTTTTCTTTAGAAAGTCATGAACTTTATGTTTTAAAACATAACTTAAGTTTAAGGTTTTTAATTACCGTGTCCCTCAGTTTAATAGATCAACTAGTCCATAAATAAGAAAATATAGGTTTACGCAGCGGAAAAAAAAATACATTAATTACTTTAATTTAACCTACGTGAGCATGATGAACTAACCAGCATTCTAATGATATGCAACTTCTATATTTAGTATAAGTAAAAAAAATGATTTCTTTTACGGGCTTCAAAATACAGTGATAATGGTTTTAAAAGAGATGTCATGTAGAAGAAATTATGCAGTTTTGTATATAAAATAACTACTATGCACCCTAACATAAAACCTTCCCAGAGAGCAATTGCATAAAAAGCAAACAACGGTAGTAGCATAAGAACAGCAAGATAAGTCTAACATAAAAGATCTCAGGCTATGGGCGTCAACAACCTGACACGAACTCATAACCCTAACAAGTCTCAAAAGAAACCAACAATCTACCTCTCAAAACAAGAGCAAGAAAACAACAACTGCAAGACTGGAGAAACAGAACTCGGTCAGCTCCACCTGCTACTGGTCCGAACCTGAGGCATTCAAAAGAAAAGAATGCCTCAGCACAAGGCATAAAAATCAGAGAGTAAGAGAATCTCAACCAAAGGAGGTTTACCAACCCACTAGGAACAGCTGTAAACGTCAGCAAATCAAATAAATATCCACAAGTAAGGGAAAAACTGGCACGAAGTGCGGTCAAAGTTGTACTACAACTATATCCAAAGAAGGAAAGGTGTTGAATTGCCCAAGGAGTGAATCACTATCCCAGCCAAAACAGTACTGAGGCGGAGGCATTCATTCCAACCGACCATCAGACTAAAACCCCCCAGGAACAAAAAACACTGCGGCGGTGGTTTACAGTCCACTAACCAACAGTCTACTCGTCCACGGAAAACAACCCGGTACTAGTGGTGGCCATTTCGACCATCCACCGTCCAAAACAACCAACTGGGAAATAGGGACTCACCAAACCCTGACCAAGACAGACACCACAGGAAAAACCCGGAAACAATTTCGTGAGGAAACCCAATCTTATCGACAAATTCGTCGAAATACTATCGACGAATCGCAAAGACACTTAGCGAAGATACAATCTAAGGCACAAGACGACGTCGGCGAAAACCTAAACCTATCGGCGAACTCGACAAATTTAACTATAACGAAATCGGTGAATCTACCTTAAGGGTATTTTGATGATTTTGACAAAATACGCGTCTAGCCGGTCGGATACACGATTCTTTAGCCGAAAATAATCTCTACATGTAGTATATTCTGTCTAAATTAGATGGAAGCAATAACGGTGAATAAATAAAAGGAACAATAACGTGGCAAGGGGGAAGAGTCCACCACATGCCTCAAATTTTTCGAAGAAGACGGCCTCCGACTCGCTTCTCATCGCAGATCGACCGCTAGAAGACCTCGAGGAACAATTTCTGAAACTTTTGGGGTGAAAAAGAGGGTTAGGGCTACCGGATCTAACCTCAAAAATCCACGAAACACAAAATAATTACCGCACACGCGAATGGCTCGGCGAGAGCTTTCCAGATCTATGCTCGGTTCGCAAATCCGACCACCGGAGCTCCGTCGGCGGCGACTGGAAGGTTCACGGAAAATAGCGTCTCCGCTCCGGTCCGCAGAAAAGTCGGGAAGAAATAAAAGGAATAGGGTTTTTCTTTCACGGGAGGAAGACGATGGCTATTTATACATAAAGTTATAATATAATAATAATAGTATTAATAATAATAATAATAATAATAATAATAATAATAAAACTAATCTTAACCAGGAGGAGGGATATGAATTCACGGGAGAATAAAAATTTGGATTTCCGAGAACTTGTTTGAATTTTCCGTGAAATTGATTGATTTTCCGAGAAGTTGATTGATTTCCCGTGAGCTTGATTGAATTTTCCGTGAAATTGATTGATTTTCCGAGAAGTTGATTGATTTCCCGTGAACTTTATACATAAAATATATATATTCATAATATTATTATAGTAATATCAAATTAAACGAACGCCGAAAAAACATACGCTGGAACTGACGAGAATCGCTCCATAGGAGAAAGTCAGCGCTACGAATCCAACGGCGAAGTCGGAATCAAAATCCAACGTACCGTTCTCGAGATATAAATTTCTGAAGTTTACGGCGATGAATAAATATACAAACTTTGAAAATTCACTGAGGCTTCAAATTTGCTCGGAACGCCACGAAACTTTAACAAGTTATTTCTAAAATTAAATAATCTAATTTTCTAACGTAAAATTTTCCAATTCCGGGTCGCTCCTAAATTTGGTCTTCTTGACCGAACGGACGCTAAAACGTGCAATTTCGGCGCACCGCTAACTCCGCACTAACGTAACGCCCTACGTCATAATGACGTCAACAATAAATTTAGATTAATACCCGAAAATTCAGGGGCGTTACACTCCTGCCCGGGTACAGGAGAAATGGGCAGGCGGTGACGGGATTCAGAAGGAAAAGAGAAGAGAAGTCGTGCGGCTTAGCGTCTTGGGCTCCTGGTCTTCCTTTGGCTTGGCCTGGAGGTGTAGTGACCAAGGCGACGTTTCAACCCGGGCGATCTCATACCAGAGACCGTGATTTGCCTTTGGTACTTGTCCTTGGCTGATCTTCATTCTTTGGAGACGACTTGAGGGCTCAGACCACCCGGTCTGCGTTGGTTGGTGCTGGATGTCCTTTACTGAGACTGGTCCGGGCGATCTTGAGCTTTAGTCCGCCCAGTCTGGGAGTAGTACCACTCAGAAGCGGTCTCTTGGGTAAACATAATCCCCGCATATTTTTAAACTCCGAGGAGATTTCAAAAATATCAGTTCTATCCGAAAGACCGCACCCGACTTGCGCTTTCAGCTATAAAATTGCCTGAGAGCTCTCCCCTTTCATAATTCTCTAGAGATCACGGGTCGCTATTCGCCGATTGCGGTTAGAATTTTTCAGATCGGCACCCCTTCAATCAGAATGAACTTCCTTGATTCCCTTCAGACCCGCGTTGATAAGGGGGGAGACCGGAAGAAAACTGAGGAAAGGAAAGATAAAGATGCTCGGAAGAAGAAGAGTCATCGGTCTGACAAGGCCGGGCGATTTCCGAAGACAGAACCTTCCGGGTCCAAAAAGAAAACTGGGGAAAGAACTGCAGAGGAAAGGAAAGCCGCCGAGGAATTATCGACTAAGGAAAGAGATATTGAGATGGAGGCGGCGAAGATAAAAGCCGCAAGAGAAATAGTAGCTAAGGCCGAAGCTGAAGAAGAAGCGGCCAAAGTAAAACCGCTGAAGAAGAAGCGGCTAAAGCTAAAGTCGCTGAAGAAGAAGCGGCTAAAGCTAAAGTCGCTGAAGAAGAAGTGATTAAGGCCAAAGCAGCGGTGGAGGAGGCGGCTAAGGTCAAAGCCGCCGGGGTCTTGTCATCTGAGGAGAAAATCCTCGGAAAGAAGTCGGTAGAACCCGAAGTGGACCATCTCACACCTTCCTTCGACATAGATTTTACTTCATCAAGGACTCCTCTCATGAAGCTGAATATTGGAGAAGAAGGCGAAGTTGTCTCCTCCAGGCCGGATGGGTCGTCTATCTCACCGATCTTGATTATTGACGATTCCAGCCCTACAAGGCAGATCATCCCAGAGTCGGGTAAGAAAAAGAAGAGAAAGAGGGGCCATTCGTCCGCCGAGCGAATTGCCAAGAAACTTCAAAAGTTGAAGGCTGGAAATAAAGCCTTTAAGAAACCGACGGCGGACTGTCTTCAACATAATCCGCGCGTGAAAGAGGAAATCGACCCGCCCAATACCCCTCTTGCCAAGTCGGGCGATCTCATCCCAGATTCTGCGACTAGTATGTCGATCGGGGGCATCCTCAGAGGGATGGATGATTTTCTGAATAAAGATATGTTACTTGATTACCCCGTGACCTCGAGCCAAATTGTTTCTCCTGACGAAAATACTAGTGATTCTGAGAAGACCGCTCGAGAAGAGAAAGACCGGACCCTAGCCGGCCTGCGCTTAATAGGTGTAAAGGCAGAGAAGATACGGTCGCAAGGCAGGTCGCAGCTGCCCGACCCATTCGCTCCAGGTAAGCCCGGTGCGGATTATGAAACTATCCGCTTCTTCATTCCGCGACCTCGGAAAAAGCAAAATAAACTGTTGTTGAATCCGCCGCCGAGCTTCTTCCCTCTTCTTACTCAAACGCTGGCCGCCAGACGAAGGAATACTGAACGGACATGGCGAGAACAACGCCGGAGAATGGATACGGAACAGTTGAAGCGGCCTGTTTATTCAGGCATTTCAATTTTTATAATTCCTTAATTATTCTATCCGCCTTTGGCTGTGCTAATTACAATTTTCTCTTGTAGACAAACCGGAGGACATGATGAGACTGGGCGACCTGATCTCTAACCTTCCACCTCTTCCCCAGATGCCGAATCTTATGCCAATATTAAATTCCGGACAGGGGGAGCTGGCCAACCATCAGTTTCTTCTGAGTAACCTGGAAGTGAAGATAAGAGAGATGGAGAAGAAAGAAGAGGCCGCCCGGGTTGCGCTAGAGGTTGAAAGGAAAGAAAGACAAGAGGAGCGTCTGACGATCGAGGCCCAGTTAGAGGCGGCGCGGGCTGACCTAGAGACTGCGCGGGCTGAGCTGGAGGCCGAGAAGAAAAGGAGGTCGGAGAACGAGGGAGCGTTGGAGGCTCGACTGGAATTTGAGAAGAAGGCGCGACTTGAAAAGGAACAGATGCTGATAGATCAAATCGCTACAATAACCGCGCGTCTTGATAGAGAGAAAAGGATGTCCTCGAAGCTTGAGGATGACTGTAAATATTATCAAAACAAATATCTTCGTATGACCAGAGAGATTGGCGAGAGCCGGCGCTCGTCTACTAATGAAAGAGCTCGGATGCCGAACCGCTCGGCTGTTGGGGCGAGCTCTAATCCTTTACTTATTAGGGCGTCTGATCCTGCCCGAATGGTCCTGCCGGGGCCCCTTCTGCTCGTACGATCCTTGCTGCGCGGGTAGAAATGGACGCCGCGCAGCTTCATAGCACGCTCAATCATATCCACTATCACTCAAGTCAAATTTATAGCCTTCTTATTCAGACCGGTGACCAGGTCGCGCGGCTTCATCGTGCGGATAATCCCCAAGAGCCGCGTCAGCCATAAGCGGCTTTTAACTTTCATGAACTATGTTTGTAATAATTTTTCCTCTTATTTACTCCCTGGGATGAACTGATGTTCTGGTCTACTTTGGATAGTATTTTCCTTTAGCGCCTTCTGTTGCGCCTATAATATGCATAGTTTATGCCGAATTGATGTGCAGGTCGCACGACTAGCGCTGGATGTTTTTGATTTCTTGTCGAACTTTTATTTTCATGCTTATTATAGGTTTTTGCTTAGTCGGTCTGACTTGCCTATGCGCAAGCTATTGCTCTTTCCTTTTATCTGTGCTGCTTTACGTTATAATCCGTGCGGCTTGACGTCATATCCGCGCTATAATTTGGTTATTTACAGATCACTATCTCTATAAGTAGTAAGAATTACGGTGATTCATTCCATACTTTCTGAAATGGCGCGAGCTAAGCAGCAGTCGTCACGGTCTGAGAAAGCTCACGCGGTCCGAACTGACGCGTCTTCTGCTTTTCGATCGGCCAATCATAAGGAATGCCGCTTAACTCAAAGCGAGTTAGATGATTTTATTGCAGAATATATGGTTGGAAGCAATGTAACCGCCCGGCTTCCGTTACGTGACAAGCGGATAAATTCTTCGTCTTCTACTAAGATCGCCATTCCCGTCGATCACTTTAAGTATGGCTTCAGATTTCCCCCTCCTCTTGAAGTCATCACTATTCTTGATCACTACGGGGTCGTGCCCGGACAGCTTCCGCCGAATTCTATTGCCTCTATTTATAGTTTTATCTCGTATCTGCGGTCAGAGCGAGTTACTTTTTCAATTTTTTTGTTTAGAAACTTCTTTTCTGTGCGGTCTACTCCAGACGCCGGAACTTCTGTTTTTAGAGGTCATATCTATTTTGGATGCCGAGGAATGAAAGTTGTGAACCTTGCGAACAAGGTTGCGAGTTGGTCCGAGCGGTATGCTATGTTTGAAGGCCCCCTAGGGCTGTTGCAGGTCAACCCGCACTCGAGGAGTGCGGCGGACTTCAAGTCGGTTAAGCTCGGAGAAGCGGAGTAGAAGATCTTCGAATCCTTGGAGAATGAGCGACTTTATGTGAACTATTACATTCCATTGTTCGCGCAGCTGGCGGATGTTCTCCCGGAGGACAGTAAGCTTCTCCTCAACTTGTCATTTTATAACCGTGCAGACTGTTTTCATAAGCCTTAAATTCCTGCAGCTGCCACAACCGTTCCTTTGAACAAGCCGGTTACTCCGGCCGCTCCAGTTCTGACCCAAAGGGAGAAAAGACAAAAGAAATCCGACCCGCAGTGGTCTGAAGATGAGAGCCCGGCTTCTTCGGGCGATTTCGAGCTTCTTCGTTCTTGCAGTAATCCGCACGATCTGATGGGAAAGCCGACGGTCCTTTTGCATAAGGATGGTGACTGCGTGCAGTTATCCACTGCTCTCCCATTCTGGAGGAGTGAGAAAATTAGCCGGCATGCGTTAGCCGCTGGGGCCGCCATGTATGGCCGAAAAACTTTGAAGAGATTGAAGAGAGTTCCGGAAGAGGAACTTTCCAGAGTAGCCGCACAGGCCGGCGCCTGGGGTTTTGCGGCCAAACATTTTATGGCCCTTTCGTATAAACGACTGGTATCGGCCCATACTTATCTGGAGAAGAAGTTCGTCGACCAGGCCGATGAGAATGCTAAGCTTAAGGAGATTATTGCGGTAAGTCTTCGACAAACACTTCGGGCTTATCATTTTCAGACCGCGCGACCTGATATCTAATCTCTTTTTGTAGCATCAATATGACATGGACAACCCGGATTTCCAAGACAAGGTCTTCCCTCATGTAGCCGAAGGGATTGATTGTGCTCTGAATCGCTTACGATATCGGGACGGCCTGGCCGATGGCTTTGAGGATACAACCTTCCCGGATCTTTATCCCGACCTGAAGGACAAATTAAACGAAATAACCCGCCGAGCCAAGGGGAAAGACAAGGTCGAATCTAGTAGCATTGAGGAAGAGAGCAGTGAAGATGAAGTCGAGAAAGAGCCCGCCATGGATGTCGAAGGAGAAAGAGATGGCTCTGATGTAGAATCCAGTGATTCTGAAGAGACCGGACGGTCTCGGACTCGCAAGTCGGGCAGCTCAGGTACTTCGGAAAGCTCGAGTGGTAGCTCCTCGGGTTCCTCCACTCCCAGCAGAGGATATTCGCCTGACGTAAACATTTCTGGCGATGAAGATTCGAGTTCCCCTGCAACCAAGAAACTCAAGCCGGACGAGTAGTTCCTTTTGTAATTTCCTTTTGAGTTTCATTTTTTACTTTTGCACGACCGACGGTCAGTCATGAATCAATGTAAAGATATTTTGAAAATGGAATGGAAAATTTTTACCTGTTCAGCGGTTTGTCTTTACTTACTTGTGTTCACTGCGATCTCCTTCTGTGTTAGATAATTGACCCTTCTAACCAAGTCATGCGACTTAATTATTTAACTCACCCGGTTAGGATAATGATCTTCATAGGATTCCGGTAAAGTAATCATTAGCAAAAAACTCAATCTCATAGCTTGCTTCTTCAATCCGGATCGAGCTGACTTGATTCATCCCGAGAAGGTGTTAACTTATTATGAATGTATTATGATATCCAGGCAGCCGAACATAACCAAGCCGCGCGGTTGTTACTAGATTCTGCATACTTGTTTTTCAGGATAAAGAATGCCAAGTCATAAGAACAACCCACAGACCGAGCGGCCAGTATTTTAACTCAAGTGACTTGCAATTGAGATTGCTGCAAGCCCCATCCCCATGAATATAGCTATAACCGATCAGGGAATTGATAAAACCAAGTCGTGCAACCATATCCTGGCTTTGCAAGGCAGAATACGAAATCATAAGAAGAATAACTAATAGACCGCGCGATTAACATTTAACTAGAATGATTTATATAACGGCTTTACATAACATCAGCTAATAACCCACACGGACTGCATATAATTTGCGCGGTTAGCAGCTTTGATACTTGTAATGAGAATCATAATTGCTTAATCGAGAAGAGCCAGTTATTAGCCGAACGAATCGAATTGAAACCCATAAATATAGATCCATGACCCGAATGGCGAGGTCGACCGATTATGATTATTCTCGATCCCCCAATATTTGCCTTATGACTTTTTATTGTCCTGTTTATTTCAAACCGTCCGGTCTGAAAATCACACCGCATGGCATCTTTGGGACCTGTTCATTCTAAACCGCCCGGTTTGATAACCAGATCCTGATAAATACTTATTTCAAACTGCCCGGTTTGAGTATAAAGTTGGCCGGTTTGGGATGCACATATGAATCCTGCTTTTTTCTTCAAATGGTCTAGAATGACCATATACGATGAAGTAATTCCCTCTAATGTAAAAAGATGACTACAGGCCCAGATGACCAAGTGGGCAGGTGTGCCTAGGTGGCGAACATTGCTTTCCTCAAGTGGTCATAAGGGCTGTAAGTGACTCGACTGCTCTCCTGCTTGGGGGTCACAAGCTGAGTTGATCAATTGGGCAGGTGTGGTTATGCCGCGGGGGCTCTACCGACATTGCTTTCCTCAGAGGGATCAACTCAGTTGTGGGTTGTAAACGACTCGGCTGCTCTCCCGCCTGGGGTTACAAGCCGAGTTGATCAATTGGGCAGGTGTGGTTATGTCGCGGGGGCTCTACCGACATTGCTTTCCTCAGAGGGATCAACGCAGTTGTGGGTTCCGCCCAGGCATTGCTTGAGAGTACCTTGGAGTATTCGATGGTTATAGACTAAGATGACCAGTTGGGCAGGTGTGGTTATGCCGCGGGGGCTCTACCGACATTGTTTTCCTCAGAAAGATCATCAAAGTTATAACCATATCCCTTTCGGAGTATGATAGAGCTAACAATCACCCGGACTTGGTACGTTAGATATCTACCGAGATCTGAGATTTTGAAGACCACCGCACGGGAATTGGCAAGCTGCCACTACACATGTGCGAAAACTCCCCGCTACATGTGGTCGACGTGGGCTTACACTAATGACTACAATCTGAGGGGGTTCAAGCAGAATTCAACGATGTCTCCGCGGTTCAGTGAGTTTGATATACAAAGAAAGTAAGAAAAATTTAGACAAGAAGAAGTGTCAGTACGGGGCTTTTCATTGAATATCTAAAAAATGCTTAAAACGAAGAAAACTTTTTTTAAGGATAAAAACTTTTGAGATCGTCACCGCTCCAAGTGCGTGAGATGTCTTCTCCATCGCTTGTTTGGAGGCGGTAGGCCCCATTTCTCAAGGCCTCTTTGATGATGAATGGCCCTGCCCAGTTGGGATTCAGCTTTCCAACATTGCCAGATCTGGCTGCAGCGTCTACCTTCTTTAGTACCAAATCCCCGACTGCAAACTGTTTTACCCTGACATTCTTGTCAAAGTACCTTGCCATCCTCCTTTTGACTTCTGCCTGTCTGATTGTTGCTTCGTCCTGAAGTTCTTCGATTAGATCCAAACAATACTTGATAGCCTCATCATTTTTGTCTATCCATGCTTCTCCTCCCTCCTTTGCATACACTACTCTTGGATTGACCACCTCAAACTCTATAGGAACAACAGCCTCCGAGCCATGGGATAGTTTGAATGGTGTTTCTCCCGTAGCGGAAGATGGGGTGGTACGAATAGTCCAAAGGATAGAAGGGAGTTGGTCTGCCCAATTTCCTCTTTGATTCAAGACCCTCTTCATCAAGAGTCGCTGAATCTATCGATTCGCTGCTTCTACCTGACCATTTGTTCTTGGATGATGCACTGAAGCACACCGAAGATCAATCCCAACCTGATCGCAAAAGTTTATCATCTCTGGGTTGTTAAATTGCGGACCATTGTCGGCGACAATTGCTAGCGAAATTCCATGCCGGCAGACTATCTCTCCCCAGACGAAGTTCCGGATAATTTGAGTTGTAGTTTTTGCCAATGCTTTTGCCTCAATTCATTTGCTGAAGTAGTCGATCATTACAATGATAAAATGACGGTGGCCACTGGCTACTGGGAAGGGTCCGACAAGATCCATCCCCCATACTGCGAAGGGCCACGGCGCAGTTATTGATCTGAGTGACTGAGCAGGCAAATGCTGAAGAGGAGCGAACTTTTGATACTGAACACACCGCTTGGAAAATGCTTCAGCGTCCTTTCTCATGGTTGGCCAAAAATATCCTTGCCTCAAAATCCTCTTTTCCAATGTCTTTGCTCCCGAGTGACTGCCGCACTCCCCAGAATGGACTTCTTGTAGTATAGTGGGGATCTCTTCTTCCGAGACGCATTGAGCCAAAGGAGAGATGAAAGTTTTTCGATACAAGATTCCAGCCACCAAGCAATAATAAGCGGCTTTTCTCCTGAATCTCCTTCTGTCTTTGATAGATTCGTGGAACTCTCCTTTTGTCAGGTATAACTCATAAGGATCCATCCAGGAAGGATGTTGATCCCCCTCCTCTATAGCTAGATGAAAAAGCTCAGAGGTCACTCCTCCTGATGGAAGACCGAACTTTGATAACTCATCGGCTTCTCCATTCTGCGTCCTCGGGATATGTTCGATGACGAAAGATTTAAATCTTCCAATCTCTTCTTTTGCTAGCAGTAGATATTTCCGTAATGTTGGCTCACGTGTTTCATAGTTGCCCAAAACCTGCGAAGCCATTACCAGAGAATCAGTTTTTACATGTACTTGCTCTATGCCCAGTTCTTTCGCAAGCCTTAGCCCGGCTAGAAGCGCCTCATATTCAGCTTGATTATTCGTCACCGGAAAAAAAGAACTTGATTGCCTGTTCGAGCTTAAGACCATTAGGACTGAGCAAGATTACTCCTGCTCCTGCCGAGTTCTTCCCCGAAGCACCATCCACGAAGATGGTCCAGGCCCAAGGGGACTTCCCTGCTTGCTCGGAATCTGATTCTGGTATATCGACCATGAAATCTGCCAAGACTTGGGCCTTGATTGCGGTTCTGGGGATATAAGTTATTTCAAACTTGCTTAGCTCGATGACCCACTTGGCTAATCTTCCGGAATGGTCAGGCTTTTCCAGGATGTTCCTTAATGGATGGTCTGTGATTACTTGGATTGGATGTGCTTGGAAATAAGGTCGGAGCCTTCTTGAGGATTGAACCAGAGCCAGAGCCAGCTTTTCCAGGATCGAATATCTCGTTTCTGCATATTTAAGTATATGGCTAACATAGTATATAGGAAACTGCCTCTTCTTTTCTTCTCGAATGAGAACAGAGCTGACAGCATCGGGTCCAACCCCCAAATATAAGAACAGAGTTTCCCCTTCTTGGGGGCTCTGGAGAAGAGGAGTCGATGTTAATTGTTTCTTCAGTTGATCAAATGCGTCATCGCACTTCTTGTCCCACTCAAACTTCGACCCTCCTCGGAGTGTTTTGAAGAAAGGAGCACTTTTATCTCCTGATTTAGAGATAAACCTGATCAGTCCTGCCAATCTTCCTCCAAGTTGTTGTACTTCTTGCGTATTACGAGGAGGGGTCATTTCTAGTATGGCTTTTACCTTATCCGGATTTGGTGCCAGGCCATCGGGCGTGAGGAGGTGTCCAAGAAACTTTCTGTTATTTGCCCCAAACACACATTTCAAAGGGTTTAATTTTAACTTGAACCTCCGTAGAGTAGCGAACGTCTCTACGAGGTCTGCCAAGTGAATTGAGAAGGTTTTACTTTTTAGGAGGAGGTCATCAACATAAACCTCGAGGTTCCTTCCTTTCTGCTGCTTAAAGACGGTGTCCATCATCCATTGGTATGTTGCCCCTGCATTCTTAAGCCCAAAGGGCATTACGAGGTAACAGTAACAACCAACGTTCGTGATGAAAGACGTATGCGGGATATCAGGTTTATGCATTTTGATTTGGTGATAACCAGAAAATGCATCGAGAAAGCTCATAAAGTCATACCCCACCGCGGAATCTACTAAAACATATATCCGAGGCAAAGGGTAGCAATCTTTGGGGCATGCTTTATTGAGTTTTGTGAAATCTACACACATGCGCCATTTTCCCCCAGATTTTTTCACCATTACAACATTTGACATCCAAGTGGGGTATTGGATTTCAGAAATGAAATTTGCTTTAAGAAGTTTTGCAACTTCTTCTTTGATGGGTACCGCCAACTTGGATGCCACCTCTCTTTTCTTTTGTTGGATTGGTTTGAATTCAGGGGAGACATTGAGGTGATGGCAGGCAACATGTGGATCTACTCCAGGCATGTCTTCCGCCGACCAGGCGAGGATGTCCAGATTCCTCAATAGACAGGAGATCAGTTGAATCTTCTCCTCTTCTGGTAGTTCGGCATTGATGATTAGTTTCTTTTCTTCCCCTTCAGCAATGGGGATCTCTTGGGTCTCCTGGGCAGGTTCCAGGTGAGCCATTTCTCGTTCTGTGCTTCCCTCTACGTCTTCCAGGGGCCTGGACACTTTGTGAACGTCATTCTGAAGTTCGGGAAATGGCGTCTCGGTGATCACATTGAATGTTTTTACATAGCATTCCTGAGCAACTTTTGGATCACTTCGGATCCGATACTGACGTCCTTCGGCAGCGAACTTTAAAGCCAAGTGGAAAGTGGATACTATTGCCTTGTAAGCGTTCAGGATTGGCCTTCCAAAGATTGCACAATAACTGCTCGGGGCTTCCACCACTACGAAGCTTATCAGCTTTGTTATGCCTCCCAATGACACCAAAAGCTTTACACACCCTTCTACTTCCTTCTTTTCTCCCGAGAAGCCGTAGAGGGGCCCTTCCGTGGAGAGCAAAGACTTTCCAGTCTTAAGGGCTTCGAATGTTTGACGGAAAATGAGGTTAACTGAACTACCGGTGTCGATCAGAATTTTGTGCACAGTGTAGTTCTCGATAACTGCCTTTATAACTACAGCATCATCGAAAGGGTTTGCATTCGGTGGAAGGTATTCTTGGCCGAAAGTAACGATCGACCTTTCTGGGGCGGAAGTGGAGGCGGCCGCCACTTCTTGCTAGGAGATTCTTCCAATGCTGGATTTTCGAGAGGATTCTGCCCCGGCTCCGCCATGGATACAGTAGACGTTGCCGAGGGGACCAACGTCATTTACTTCTACGCATTCGGTGACAGGATGTATATCCCCATAACAACCTGCCTCTTCCACGTCAGCACATTCCCAGGTCACTTCGACCGCTTCCTTCTTCTTTTCGGTTCGGGGCTCAGCAGGTGTGTCTTTGTGGACTAGTCCTCTGAGCTTCCCTTCCCTTAGAAGCTTTTCGACCAGGAAGCGGAGGGCTCGACAATCTTCCATCAGATGACCTGCTTCATTATGATATTCACAATAAAGATTCGGATTTTCGCTGTGAACATCCGATCTCATAGGAGCAGGTTTCTTAAAGTCAGGTCTCTTTTGCAAAATTTGGACTACCTCGTCCATGGATATATTCAGAGAAGTGAATGATTCTTGCGAATCATCATATTGGATGGATGAGGCAGTCGAGGATGGCTGCGTGGTATATTGTTGTAGATATACCGGCATGGCCTGTGAAATGGCCATGGATGGAGCGGGTGTGATGGCCAACGGTGGTTTCTGATCTTGAAACCGCTGGTGGCCAATGAATGGTTGCTTGTGCTTGTAGTTCCTCCCCCTTTGAGCTCGGGGTTCAAAATAAGACGGAGCGGATGATTGATTATTAGGGAGTGAGTAAGGTTGACCTTGATCATTTAGAAGCCTAGCCACATACCCAGGGTTAGTCTTTTCACCCCTGATAAACATATTGGCCATACTTATCAATTCCTGATAAGTTCGAGGTTCTCTTATGCTGGCTTCGAATTTTAAGGGGCCTTCCCTCAGCCCATTCATCAGAGCTACCCTGTATAGCTCTGGATCCACATTTTGGATCTCCATTATCTCTTTTTGGAAAGGTAGACGAACCTAGTCCAGGTCTCGTCCTCCCGCTGCTTAATATCAAAGAGGGCCGCCGGACCACTCTTTCTCTTTTTCGAGGTAGAGAATCTAAGCAAAAATTCTCTACGCAGCTCGGAAAAGCAGCTGATTGACCTTGGATTCAACCCATAAAACCATTCTCTTGCTTGCCCCTCAAAGGACGTCACAAGAAGTTTGCATTTGATAGCATCGGTCAAGGTTCTTAGTGCTATGGCTGACTCAAAAGCTTGAAGATGGAGGGCTGGATCAGCTTCTCCGTTATAGGCTGCCAGACGTGGCTCTCTGAAACCATTCAGAGCTTCCTCGCTCCGGATATAATCCACGAATGGGGAAGTCTCTTCGATATCTTCGTACATAGGAGGAACATTGTAATAAGCCATCTGACTCATGGTGGCCTGGGGATAAGCCGCCCGACCTGCAGTGATTTGTGGATAAGCCGCCTGATAAGATCTGGCAGTGGCTTCTGGCGGACAGGCCGCCGGGTTGGACAGGCGGGCTGCCTGAAAAGTCGCCTCCTGGAAATCCAAAATCCTGGCCGGCGTGTTCTGGGCGGCTTCCTGGTAATAACTCTGTCGTGCGGGAAAGTCGCCCTGTGCCGACTGGCAAGCTGCGGCTTGTGGAAGCGGGTATGGAGGGGGAGGAGGAAGGACCGGAGTGACCGTTTGGTTAACACGGCCAAGGCTTGGCTGATCGCCTCCAGGCGCTGGTCAGTCGCCTTTTGAGCTCGCTCGGCCTCACACTTGCTTTCTTCCAGAGCCTCCCATAGTGAATCCTCACTATGGTCAGAGCAATCTCTAGGAGAGAAATGGCGGTCTGACATTTCTTCGAAGTTTTCACCAACAATCTGCTATCTGAAGGTCGCGTGTTTCTGTTGAAACCAAAGATGTACCCCCGCGGTTTGCGACTAGAAAGACGGAGGTTGCGGATTGCTGGTTAATTAGAGAGAAGAGAATGAGACCGCTAGCAGCGGTCGAGGCTGGACTTCGCCCGTTGTTGAGTCCGAAATCGCACCTCCGAAGGAAATCGGAGGCTGCGGCTTGCCGATTACTTTTTAGTTGGGAAAAATGAGACCGCTAGCAGCGGTCAAGGCCAGACTTCGCCCATCACGGCGAATGCCACTCCTGTGACGGGCTTTCCTTTGATTAAAATGAGGCGGTTACAGCGGTTACAAGTGCAGGAAAGAAGAAGCCGGCCGGTCAGACAGTCCGCAAGACGGGAAACTCGAGACCGCGGCTCAAACAAGCGAGCTCCTGGATTCGAATGTGCGTGTCTTGGGAACAGTACCGCCCCCTATTTATAGGATCGGGGGCCTGCCCGAACGGGCAGGGATAAAATAACCGTCTGCCCGGGTACAGGAGAAACGGGCAGGCGGTGATGGGATACACAAAGAATGAAAAGAAAGAAGCCGCGCGACTTGGCGGCTTGCCCTTCCGACCTGTCTGACCAGAGGCTGAGGATGACGCGACCAAGGTGATGATGCAATCCGGGCGGTCTTCGACTTGAGACCGCGGCTTGTTCTTTGATCCCGAACCTTGGCTTGTCCCTATGGCATAATCTGCCCGGTCTCCGACTTGAGACCGCGACTTGTCCTGTTGGACTTGGGCCTGGATTATCTTTAGTACTTGAGGGCGATCTGAATTATGTCAAACCGCCCGGCTTGTGCTAGTTAGTGTTGATGGACCTTGTATAACCTGAGCCGGGCGACTTGGATCTGCAAACCACATGGTCTGTGAGTAATCCTCTTGAAAGCGGTCTTCTTGGTAAACATATTCCCCGCATATTTTTAAATTTCCGAGAAGATTTCGAAAATATCAGTTCTAGCCGGAGACCGCGCCGATTTCACCCTGTTGGTTATAAAATGTTCCAGGAGCTTCTATTCTGGCATAACTCCATTGCTATCACGAGTCACTACTCGCCTATTGCGGTTAGGACTTTTATGTTTAACAGCCCGAAAAAGATGGTGGACTTAATGGCCCAGCTCGAAGTTCTTGAGAAGCCCGGAAAAAACCGCGAGAGAGACCGCTCGAAGGATAAGAGGAAGAAGAAGAAAACGACGCGTCCTGATAACATAGTAACGGTCGCTTCCACGAGTAGGCCGACCGACCTGCCTCCTGAGCTGACAGTCGTCTTATCGACCAAAGAGGAAGGAAGTAAGCCGACCGACCAGCATCCCGAATTGACAGTCGATTTATCGATTAGAAAGGAGGATATTCACCCGAATCCATCCCCAACTGATCCCCCAGCTTTCTCTGACAAGGGAGACAACCCGCCTCCTCCGCCGGATAAGACATACTTGAAGACGGTCGTCCCGAAGAGCGATGGTGATGAGTCTTTTAAGATGGAGGTCACCCCATCCGGGGTTTTTCATTTAAACATTAGAGATGAAGGGGGAGAGGCAGTTGACTCCCCCAAGCCGAGCGACCAGCAGGCTTCAGTAGTCAACATCGAAGATAGCCCGGAAAAGTCAGCCGTCCTGAAGTCGAAAAAGAGGAAGGCGGAGTCCGCGACGGACATGCTTCTGAGGAAGATGAAGAGGCTAAACGCCAAGAACAAAGCAGCGTCCGGGAGACCGAAAGCGGACAACCTGCAAGGCAAGTCGCGCGAGAATGAAGTCTCGGAGGGCGTGATTACTCCCTCCCCCCAGTCGAACGACCAGGCTCTCGTTGACGCCCATAGCATTTCCGTAAGTGACCTCCTCAAGGATTTTGATTCTTTCCAGAAGCAAGATGATCAGCTGAGAACTTCTTCCGAACTGCAGGCTGCCAACCCTCCAGGAGAGAAAGGAGCCGCCCTGTCTGAGGATGCGACTAGCATTAAGGAGGCCGCCCTACCTGAGGCTGCAGCTAGCACTCAGGCGGCCGTCCCCCCTGAGGTTGCGACCAGAACCGAAAGGACCGTACCGATTCATGAAGATACTGTGATGACCGGTCTCCGATTTATGCAGGTGAAGGCGGAACGAGTAAGAGATCAACTTTCCAGGCCGCCACCGCCGCCACCCAATCTTTTGCTGTAAGGTAGAAATGAAGCGGGTTACCACCCTGTTCATTTTTTCAGGCCCCGGCCTCGAAATAAGTCGCGTGCTTCGTTGTTGAACCCGTCGCCCAGCTTCTTTCCCTCCGCTGCTCAATTTTCTGCTGCTAAGCGGAGGCAGAGCGAGAGATCGTGGAGAGAACAACGCCGAAAGTTTGATACCGAGCAAGCAACGCGACCTGTCCGCCTGAATTCAACCCAAACCGCTGCGGCTTGTAAGCGAGGAAGTTTCGAAGAGAGTGATCTCCTTTTGAACACTTTCTGACCGCTTTTTCTTATTGTAGATGATCGTGACTCTATTCCGAAGCCGGGCGAACTGGTGTCCTATCTCCCTCCGCTTGATCCGCCTTCGCCGGGATCCCAGGTTGTACCAGATACTCGGATTTAGGATGAGATGGGACGTCTTCAAAGGAATCTTGAAACTCTTGCAAAGCAGTTGAGGACCCTTGAGGAGCGGGAGAAGACCGCTCAAGAAGAAAAGATTGAATTGCGGGCAGAACTGGAGGCTGAAAGGAATGAGAGCCGGGCTGCGCTGGTGACCGAGCGGAGAGAGCGCCGAGAAAAGGAGAAAGCGCAGCAAGATCAGGTGGCCGCACTGACCACCCGGGTTGATCGCGGGAAGAAGGAGATTCAGAAGCTTGAAGCGGACTGCGCCTATTATCGGGATAAATATCTTCATTTGTCGAGGGAGATCGGCGGAAGCCGACGTCCCCTTAATGCTGCTGATGGAGGTCGGGGTGGATCACGCCGCCTGAATGCTGGGACGAGCTCGTCTCTTCCAGCGGCCGGGACAATCCAACATATTGCTAGTGCGAATGAGCCCGCAACGGCCCTTCCTACCTGTGTAATTCCAGCGGCGCAGGTAGAGAGGGATGTCGCGCGGCTTCATAGCATGATCAATCACCTTAATCACGACATAAACCAAATGCAAGGGACAATCCTCCAGATAGGCGACCAAGTCGCGCGGCTTCATAGGGAAGATGCGCCGAGTGATGCCCGCAAATGATGAGTGATTTTAAGATCTTTATCTGTAATAATATTTCTATTCGGTCCTTTGGACGACTGTTTGAATTTGGTTTCATGATATTTGGTCTGTTTTCCAGGCCGCGCGGTCTGAGTTTTTGAATTTTACTTTATGTTCATGTTGAATGTTGATTGATGCCTGTGGACTACTTCATAAGCCGATCGGCTTCTTTACGTGCTTTTCTAATTCGTCTGCTTGAATTATACTTGTCTTGGTAATTCTTTTGTGGTGATGTGCCCGCGCGGGTTGATCGTTCTAGCCGTGATTTGACCTTTGTTAGATGCAAATCAGCCGTTCTTATAAGTAGCATCCTTCCGAAAGTCTTTTTACCAGAATTTCGAGATGGGAGCAAAGCGCCAGCCGAAGCGACCTACGAAAACCTCTGCTACCCGCTCCGAAGCCGCTGTGGCTTTTCACTCAGCAGACCATGAGGAGTGTCGTTTGACCAAGGCCGAATTGGACGAATTCGTTGAGAAACATATGACTGACAGCCCGCTGCTCGCAAGACTTCCGCTCCGTGATGAGCGGATGAATTCTTCTGGCCCAAACCAAATCGCGATCCCAATCGACCATTTCGATTGCGTATTTAAGTTCCCGATTTCGATTGAGCTCGCCATGGTCTTTGACTATTATGGAGTTGTACCCGGTTAGATTCCTCCTAATTCGATGGCCGGAATTTGCAGCTTCATCTCCTACCTGCGATCTGAGAGAGTCCGCTTTTCTTTGGATCTCTTCAGGAAAATATTCTCGGTGCGGGCCATCCCGGACTCTGAATCGAATGTCTTCAAAGGCCATCTCTACTTTGGCTGTCGCGGGTTGAAGATGGTTAACCTCGCGAACAAGGTCATAGCCTGGTCGGAGAGATACTTGATCTTCGAAGGCCGACTTGGCCTGTTGAACCCGAATCCGCAAGTGCGGCCGGAGGAGGCCTTTCAACAGGTCGCAATAAGCGAGGTCGAGAAGAAAGCCTGCAAGCTTCTCGAGGATGAGCGGCTTAACGTAAGCTACTACATCCCGCAACTTGCCGAGCTAGAAAATGTTCGGCCTGAAGATAGTAAGCTTTCTTTTAACCCGCTTCCGACTTTAATATTGACCGCTCGGTCATTTGTGTTGACCCTTTCCTCTTTTTTGTAGCCGAAGCCGTTGTCCCTGCCAACAAGCCGGTCAGCCTGGCCGGTTTAATCTTAACTCAGACGGAGAAGAGAAAAAGACAAGTCAGGAACAAGCCGCTTCCATCCGACGGGGATGATTAAGCCTCTTCGGGCGACTTTTCTGCCCTTCGTTCTTTTAGCAAGGCGAAGGATTTAAAAGGCCGCACGGTTTTGACATGGCATCCGGACGGCGACGGTGTTCAGGTCTCTACCGCGCTCCCCTATTGGTCGAATGAGAAGTCGGGCCGGCATGCTGAAGCCGCTAGCATTGCCATGTTCGGCCGACGGAACTTCAGGAGGTTGAGGAGGATTCCCGAGGAAGAGCTCGCCCGGGAGGCCGCGTGGGTTGGTGCCGAGAGCCTCATCACCAATGTCTTTATGGGAATGAACTTCAAAAGGTTGATTAAAGCAAATGATCACCTAGAGAAGGAAATCGCCGAATTGAAGAAGGAGAATGTGCGGCTAAAGGAAGCCGAGTCGGTAAGTTATCACTTGGCCAGCCGTCCTTCTGAATTTTTCAGACCGCGCGGTCTCTTACCTTACTCCTTTTTTTGCAGGCAAAGTATGATGAGACCAATCCGGTTTATCAGCAGGAACTTTTCCCTCATGTCGCAAATTCCCCGATGTATGATATCTCAAATTCACTTAGTTCAATAGCCCATTTTGCCAACCACCCTGAATGATCGGGCTTTTCAAGAATATTTTTTAAAGGATGATCTGTAATAACTTGGACGGAAGGAGCCTGAAAATAAGGGCGAAGCCTTCGCGCAGACATAACCAAGGCCAAGGCCAGTTTCTCCAGGATCGAATATCTAGTTTCTGCATCCTTAAGGATGTGGCTGACATAGTATATTGGAAACTGCCTCCTCTTTTCTTCCCGAACGAGGACAGAACTCACCGCATCCGGTCCGACTCCCAGATATAAGAATAGCTTTTCTCCCTCACGGGGACTTTGGAGTAGTGGGGTCGAAGTTAACTGTTCTTTCAGCTGCTCGAAAGCCTTGTTACACTCCTCGCTCCATTCGAACTTTGATCCCCCTCGCAATGTTTTAAAGAATGGGGCACTTTTATCTCCAGATTTGGAGATAAACCTGCTCAATCCTACCAATCTCCCTCCTAATTGTTGAACTTCTTTAGTATTTCGAGGAGGGGTCATATCAAGGATGGCCTTCACCTTATCTGGGTTTGGTGCAAGGCCATCAGGAGTTAAGAGATGCCCAAGAAATTTTCCTTTGCTTGCCCCGAACACACATTTCAATGGGCTTAATTTTAACTTGAACCTCCGTAGAGTAGCGAACGTCTCTACGAGGTCTTCCAAGTGCAATGAGAATGTTTACTTTTGAGAAGAAGGTCATCAACATAAACTTCGAGATTCCCGCCCTTTTGATGTTTAAAGACGGTATCCATCATTCTTTGGTATGTTGCGCACGCGTTATTAAGACCGAAGGGCATTACGAGATAGCAGTAACACCCATCGTTTGTGATAAATGAGGTATGCGGGATGTCAGGTTTGTGCATTTTAATTTGATGATATCCGGAGAGGGCATCGAGGAAACTCATAAAACCATACCCAACCGCGGAATCAACTAAGACATCTATCCGAGGCAAAGGGTAACAATCTTTAGGGCACGCTTTATTAAGTTTGGTGAAGTCCACGCACATGCGCCACTTCCCACCAGATTTCTTAACCATTACAACATTCGACATCCACGTTGGATATTGAATCTCAGAAATGAAACCCGCTCTTAGGAGTTTGGAAACCTCCTCTCTGATGGGCAACGCCAGCTTGGTCACCACTTCTCTCTTCTTTTGCTGGACGGGCTTGAATTCAGGAGACACATTTAGATGATGACAAGCCACGTACGGATCCACTCCTGGCATATCCTCCGCTGACCAAGCGAAGATATCCAGGTTTTCCAACAGGCAGGAGATTAGCTCCATTTTCTCCTCCTCTGGCAACTCAGCGTTGATGACCAGCTTCTTTTCTGCTCCTTTAGTAATAGGAACTTCTTAGGTCGCTTGGGCAGGTTCCAAGTGAGCCCCTTCTCGATCTTTTCCTTCCTCGGCGGCCTCTGGAGACTCAGCAATCTCCAAAGCCTCAGCCACGGCCTCGGGAAGCGGAACGTTGGTGATCATGTTGACAGTTCAGACGTAGCACTCCCGAGCCACCTTTGGGTTGCTCCTGACCCGATACTGCTTTCCTTCGGCCGCGAACTTGAGGGCAAGGTGAAAGGTCGACACCACTGCCCTATATGCATTGAGAATCGACCTCCCGAAGATGGCACAGTAGTTGCTCGGGGCATCCACTACCACAAAATTGATTAACTTTATTACTCCTCCAAGAGAGACCAGGAGCTTTACTGAGCCCTCTACTTCCTCCCTCTCCCCAGAAAAGCCGTAGAGGGGCCCGTCGGTGGAAAGCAAAGACTTTCCGGTCTTCAGGGCCTCGAAAGTCGGGCGGAAAAGGAGATTGATGGAGCTGCCGGTATCAATCAGAATCTTGTGGACTATATAGTTTTCGATGTCGGCCTTGATGACCACCGCATCGTCGAAAGGATTAGCATTGGGGGGAAGGTCATCCTGACCAAATGTGACAATAGTGCTTTCGGGAGGAGAACTTGTAGTGGCTGCCACTTCCTGCTTTAGAACTCTCGCAATGCTGGATTTGCGAGATGATTCCGCTCCAGCTCCTCCATGAATACAATAGATGTCCCCTAAGGGGCCCACATCATTGACTTCGATGCATCCGGTAGCAGGGTGGATGCCATCATAGCAGTCGGCGTCTTCGACGTCGGCACATTCCCAGGTTACTTCTACTGTTTCTTTCTCTTTTCTCTTCTCGTCAGTTGGTTCAGCAGTTGTATCTTTCCAAACTAGACCCCGGAGCTTTCCTTCTTCCAGGAGTCTCTCTATCAGCAAACGAAGGGCCCGACAGTCTTCGGTTAGATGCCCCCCTTCTTTATGATATTCACAATAAAGGTTCGGATTTCTATTGCGGATATCCGACTTCAGAGGAGCAGGCCTTTTGAAATCTGGCCTCTTTTGTAGAATCTGGACAACTTCGTCCATGGTGACGTTTAAGGGAGTGAATGACTCTTGCGAGTCATCATATTGAGTGGATGGAATGACTGGAGGTGGTTGCGCGGTGTACTGTTGTAAGTATACCGGCATGATTTGTGAAAGATGAGCGGATGGAGCGGGAGCGATGGCCAAAGGTGGTTTCTGATCTTGAAACCGCTGATGGCCCATGAATGGTTGCTTATTTTTGTAATTTCTCCCCCTTTGGGAATGGGGTTCAAAGTGGGACTGATTCGATGGAGGATGATGGAAGGACGGATTTGACTGCTCCTTGTCGCTTACCAGCTTTGCGATGTAGCCTGCATTACTCTTCTCTTCTCTGATAAACATATTTGCCAAACTTATCATCTCTTGATAAGTCCTAGGCTCCCTTATATTCGCTTAAAATTTTAAGGGGCCCTCCCTCAAACCATGAATGAGGGCAACCCTGATCTACATTTTGGACCTCCATGATCTCTTTCTGGAAGCGGTCTACAAAACGAGCCCACGTCTCGTCTTCCTGCTGTTTTATATCGAAAAGGGCCGTTGGGCCACTCTTTCTCTTCCTCGAGGTAGAGAATCTCAGCAGGAATTCCCTTCGCAGCTCAGCGAAACAACGGATTGACCTGGGGTGCAATCCGTAAAACCACTCTCTTGCTTATCCTTCAAAGGAGGTCACAAGAAGCTTGCACTTGGTCGCATCAGTTAAGGTTCTAAGAGCAATGGATGACTCGAAGGCTTGTAAATGAACCGTGGGATCTGTCTCCCCATTGAAAGCTAGCAGGCGAGGCTCTCTGAAATTATTAGGGGCAGGCTCCCCTCTGACTTCGTCCACAAAGGGAGAAGTTTCTTCCATATCTTCATACAGTGGAGTAGGATAATAAGCCGCCAGAGCTGCGGCTATTCGCGGACAAGCCGCCTGATAAGAGGACCGGGCGGCAGCTTCTGGCGGGTAGGAGTGATGAATAGGAACTTCAGGAGGGTAGGAAAGGCGGGCAGCGTGAGAAGCCGCCCCCTGGAAATCAAGGGCCCGAGCCGGCATGCTATGCGCGGCTTCCTGATAGACGCTTTGCCTAGCCGCAAAGCCTTCTTGCTGGGGATGGAAGTTAACGGCTTGTGGTAGGGGGTAAAGAGGAGGTGGAGGAGGGACCGGGGTCACCGCCTGATTAGCCGCGGTTTGTTGTGGAACTAGCCGCTCGGTTAGCATTGTTAAAGTCTGGCTAATCGCTTCAAGTCGCTGATCAGTGACCCTCTGAGCCCGCTCGGCTTCTCTCCTGGATTGCTCCAAGGCTTTCCACAAAGAGTCCTCGCTGTGATCGGAGTGGTCTCCAGGGGGGAACTGGCGGTCTGACATTGTAGTGAGGATTTCACCGACAATCCACGATCTGAAGGTCGCGTGTTTCTGTTGAGTCCGAAATCGCACCTCCGAAGGAAATCGGAGGCTGCGGGTTGCCGGTTACTTTTTAGTTGGGAAAAATGAGACCGCTAGCAGCGGTCAAGGCCAGACTTCTCCCGTCACGGCGAATGCCACTCCTGTGACGGGCTTTCCTTTGATTAAAATAAGGCGGTTACAGCGGTTACAAGTGCAGGAAAGAAGAAGCCGGCCGGTCAGACAGTCCGCAAGACGGGAAACTCGAGACCGCAGCTCAAACAAGCGAGCTCCTGGATTCGAGTGTGCGTGTCTTGGGAACAGTGTCGCCCCCTATTTATAGGCTCGGGGGCCTGCCCGAACGGGCAGGGATAAAATAACCGTCTGCCCGGGTACAGGAGAAACGGGCAGGCGGTGACGGGATACACAAAGAAGGAAAAGAAAGAAGCCGCGCGACTTGGCGGCTTGCCCTTCCGACCTGTCTGACCAGAGGCTGAGGATGATGCGACCAAGGTGACGATGCAATCCGGGCGGTCTTCGACTTGAGACCGCTGCTTGTTCTTTGATCCCGAACCTTGGCTTGTCCCTATGGCATAATCCGCCCGGTCTCCGACTTGAGACCGCGACTTGTCCTGTTGGACTTGGGCCTGGATTATCTTTAGTACTTGAGGGCGATCTGAATTATGTCAAACCGCCCAGCTTGTGCTAGTTAGTGTTGATGGACCTTGTATAACCTGAGCCGGGCGACTTGGATCTGCAAACCGCACGGTGTGCGAGTAATCCTCTTGAAAGCGATCTTCTGGGTAAACACCCGTCACGGCAAATGCCACTCCTGTGACGGGCTTTCCTTTGATTAAAGTAAGAGGGTTACAGCGGGTTACAAGTGTTTACCCGGAAAACCGCTTCTCGGATTGGATCATTGTCGGACCGAGCGAATTGCTAGGTCAGGCCGCTGGGTTCCAGGGTCAGTGGCTCTCAGTTCAGGGCAAACCAGGCCGGGCTATCTGATGACATTTCGGACCACTCCCAAGATTGAAGATCGTCAAAAGACAAGATAAGAAGGCTATCCGCGATCTCAAGGAGGAGACCGACCGGGTTGCATCGAGAAGATCGGCCAAAGTCACGTCCAGAGGGAAGATCGCGGTCTTAAGCCGGAAGCCGCTCGTTCTACATCATTGACTCAGCAACGACATCTTCAGCATCAGGTCAAACGGGTCGGAAGGGCAAGCCGCCAGGCCGCGCGGCTTCCTTCTTTTCTTTTTTATGCATCCCGTCACCGCCTGCACGTTTCTCCTGTACCCGGGTAGGTGGTTATTCTATCCCTGCCCATTCGGGCAGGCCCCCAAGCCTATAAATAGGGGGAGGCACTATTCACAAGAGAGGCACACTCGAATCCGAAAGCTCGCTTGCTGGAGCTGCGGTCTCAAGTTTCCGGTCTTGCGACCAGTCTAGCCGGCCGGCTCACTTGTAACCCGCTGTAATCACTTCTCTTCAATCAAAGGAAAGCCCGTCGCAGGAGTGGCATTTCCCGCGACGGGCGAAGTCTGGGCTCGACCGCTACTAGCCGTCTGAATTCTCTAACCAAATAGTAACCGATAATCCGGAACCTACGATTTCCTTCGGAAGCGGACTTTTGAATCAAACAGAAACACGCGACCTTCAGATCGCGGACAGTCAGTGAAATCTTTGGTTCAGAATGTCAGACCGCCAGTTCCCGCTAAGAGACCGATCCGACCACAGCGATGACTCTGTATGGGAAGCTCTGGAGCAAACAAAGAGAGAAGCCGACCAGGCCCAGAAAGCAACTGATCAGCGTCTGGACGCGATCAGTCAGGCTTTAACTCTGCTGACGGAGCGGCTAGCCCCCCCACAGGCCGCGGTTAACCCGGCAGTAACTCCTGTCCTACCCCCTCCACCTCCATTCCCACTGCCACAAGTCGCTCATCCCCAGCCACCACAAGAAGGTTCCGCGGCTCGGCGGAGCTTCTACCAAGAAGCCGCGCACTGGATGCTGGCTAGAGTTCTCGACTTCCAAGGGGCGACTTCTCAGGCTGCCCACCTTTCCTACCCGCCCGAGACCGCTGCTTATCACTCCTACCCGGCTGGAGTTCCTGTCCGCTTCTATCAGGCGGCCTGTCCGCAAATGACCGCAGCTGAGATAGCCTGCCACTCTGCTTTCCCTCTGTACGAGGATACCGAGCAAAGTTCTCCCTTCAAGGACGAGATCCGAGGAGAGCCGGCCCCAAATAACTTTCGAGAACCACGCCTGTCAACATACAATGGGGAGTCCGATCCGGCAATTCATCTCCAAGCATTTGAATCAGCTGTTGCTCTGAGAACCATCACCGATGCAACTAAGTGCAAGCTCCTGGTAACAACGTCCTTTGATGGGCAAGCCCGAGAATGGTTTTATGGATTGCATCGTCGATCCATCAGATGTTTTGCGGAATTGCGTAGGGAATTCCTGCTTCGATTCTCTACCTCTAAAAAAGGGAAGAATGGTCCGGTAGCCCTATTTGAGATACGGCAGCAAGAAAACGAAACATGGGCCCGCTTCGTCGACCGTTTCCAAAGGGAGATAATGGAGGTGCAGAACGTTGATCCAGAATTATACAGGCTTTAATGCATGGCCTTAGGGAGGGGCCGTTGAAATTTGAAGCTCAGATCAGGGAACCAAAGACCTATCAAGAGATGATTAGTCTAGCCAATAAGTTTATCAAGGGAGAAAAGACTAATCCTGGTTATGTTGCCAAATTGCTCAGCGACAATGACCAGTTTAGTTCCGCATCGGTCCATCAGCAACGTTACAATCACCCATCTAGGCCTGACTTCGAACCTCGTGCTCAGAGGGGAAGAAATCTTAAGCCTAAGCAACCATTTCTTGGCAATCAACGGTTTCAGGATCAGAAACCGCCGTTGGCCATCGCACCCACTCAACCCATGGGGGTTCCGCAGATAATGCCAGTTTATCTGCCGCAATATATCGCACAACCATCCCCAACTATTCCGTCCATCCGATATGATGAATCACAGGAGTCATTCACCCCTCTTAACGTCAGCATGAACGAGGTTGTTCAGATTCTTCAAAAGAGGCCTGACTTCAAGAGGCCCCCTCCTTTGAAATCGGAAGTTCGCAATCGGAACCCAAACCTCTATTGTGAATATCACAAAGAGGAGGAGCATCAGACTGAGGATTGCCGGGCCCTCCGGTGGTTGATAGAAAAACTCCTGAAAGAAGGGAAGCTCTGAGGGTTGATCCGGTAAGAAGCCCCGGTTGAACCACGAACCGAGAAGAAGAAGGAAGCGGTCGAAGTGACCTGGGAGTGTGCTGACGTAGAAGAGGCAGGTTGTTATGGGGATATACATCCTTTCGCCGAGTGCATAGAAGTAAATGATGTTGGCCCCCTTGGCAACATCTATTGTATCCATGGTGGAGCAGGGCCAGAATCCTCTCGGAAATCCAGCATTGGGAGAGTCTCCAAGCAGGAAGTAGCAGCCGCTTCCACTTCTGTTCTAGAAAGGTCGATCGTTACTTTCGGTCAAGAAGAGCTTCCCCCAAATGCAAACCCTTTCGATGATGCAGTAGTGATAAAGGCAGCCATCGAGAACTACACCGTACATAAAATTCTGATTGATACCGGTAGCTCGGTTAATCTCATTTTCCGCCAAACATTTGAAGCCCTCAAGACTAGAAAGTCTCTGCTCTCCACGGAAGGGCCCCTCTACGGCTTCTCAGGAAAAAAGAAAGAAGTGGAGGGTTGCGTGAAGCTTTTAGTGTCGCTGGGGGGTATAACGAAGCTGATAAACTTCGTAGTGGTGGAAGCCCCAAGCAGCTACTGTGCAATCTTCGGAAGACCAATCCTGAACGCTTACAAAGCGATAGTGTCCACTTTTCATTTGGCCTTAAAGTTCGCCGCCGAGGGGCGTCAATATCGGATCCGAAGCGATCCCAAGGTTGCTCATGAATGTTATGTAAAAATAGTTAATGTGGTCACCGAGGCACCACTTCCCAAGGCTCAGAATGACATTCATGAGGTGTCCAAACACCCTGAGGAAACCGAGGAAAGCGCAGAGCGGAAAGGGACTTATCTGGAACCTGACCAGGAGACCCAAGAGATCCCCATTGCTGAAGGAGAAGGGAAGAAGCTGATCATCAACGCCGAGCTATTAGAAGAAGAGAAGGTTCAGTTGATCTCCTGCCTGTTGGAGAATCTAGACATCTTCGCCTGGTTGGCGGAAGATATGCCTGGAGTAGATCCAGATGTTGCGTGCCATCACCTCAACATCTCCCCTGAATTCAAGCCGATCCAACAAAAGAAGAGGGAGGTAGCAACCAAACTGGCGGTACCCATCAAAGAAGAAGTTGCGAAGCTTCTTAAAGCCAGTTTCATTTCTGAAATCCAATACCCCACTTGGATGTCAAATGTGGTAATGGTGAAAAAATCTGGGGGAAAATGGCGCATGTGTGTAGATTTTACAAAACTCAATAAAGCGTGCCCCAAAGATTGTTATCCCTTGCCTCGGATAGAAGTTTTAGTAGATTCCGCGGTGGGATATAATTTCATGAGCTTTCTAGATGCATTTTCTGGTTGCCACCAGATTAAGATGCATAAACCTGATATCCCGCATACATCCTTCATTACCAACGACGGGTGTTATTGTTATCTTGTCATGCCTTTCGGGCTCAAAAATGTGGGTGCGACATATCAAAGAATGATGGACACGATTTTCAAAAAGCAGAAAGGGAGAAATCTTGAAATATACGTTGATGATCTTCTTCTGAAAAGTAAAACTTTTTTAATCCATCTGAAAGACCTCGTAGAGACGTTCGCTACTCTACGGAGGTTCAAATTAAAACTAAATCCACTGAAATGTGTGTTCGGGGCAAACAAAGGCAAATTTCTTGGACATCTTCTCACCCCTGATGGCCTCACGCCAAATCCAGATAAAGTAAAGGCCATCCTAGATATGACCCCTCCTCGTAATCAGAAAGAGGTGCAGCAACTTGGGCGGAGGTTGGCAGGACAAAGCCGGTTCATTTCCAAGTCAGGAGATAAGAGCGCTCCATTCTTCAAAACTCTCAGGGGAGGATCTAAGTTTGAATGGAATGAAGAGTGCGATAGTGCTTTCGAACAGTTGAAAAAGCAGTTAACCTCAACCCCTCTTCTCCAAAGCCCTCGCGAAGGGGAAACATTATTCTTATACTTGGGAGTGGGTCCAGATGCAATAAGCTCTGTCCTTGTCCGAGAGGAGGAAAAGAAGCAATTTCCGATATATTACGTCAGCCACATCCTCAATGATGCGAAAACTAGATATTCAATTCTGGAAAAATTAGCCTTAGCTTTGGTCAAGTCATCACGAAGGCTCCGCCCCTATTTTCAGGCTCATCCTATCCAGGTGATCTCAGATCATCCACTAAGAAGTATCCTGGAAAAGCCAGATCATTCAGGAAGATTGGCCAAATGGGCGATCGAGCTCAGTGAATTTGAAATATTATACATTCCCAGAACGGCAATAAAGGCACAAGTACTGGCAGATTTCTTGGTGGACACGATGGAGTCTAATCCAGAACGAGTAGAGAAATCTCCTTTTTCCTGGATCATCTATGTAGATGGAGCTTCAGGAAAAACTCCGTGGGAGCCGGAGTAGTTCTTATCAATCCAAACGGCATCAAACTTGAGCAAGCAATCAAATTCTTCTTTCCAGTGACAAACAACCAGGCTGAATACGAGGCACTCTTGGCCGGTCTAAGACTCGCAAAAGAGCTTGGGATAGAGCATGTTCATGTAAAAACTGATTCTCTTGTAATGGCTTCACAAGTTCTAGGGAACTACGAAACAAGAGAACCGATGCTAAGAAAGTATCTATTGCTAACTAAGTAAGAGATCGGGAAATTTAAATCCTTCATCATCGAGCACATTCCAAGGACACAAAATGAAGAGGCAGACGAGTTGTCGAAGTTTGGTCTTCCATCAGGAGGGGTGACCTCGGAACTTTTTCATCCGGCCACAGAGAAAGAGGAGCTCGGAATCCTTCCTGGAAGGACCCTTATGAATTATTTCTGTCAAGAGGGGAGTTTCATCAATCGATCAAGGACAAAAATAAATTCAGAAGAAAGGCGGCCTACTACTACTTAATAGCAGGAGTTTTGTATAGAAAAACTTTGATTTCTCCCTCAGCACGGTGCGTTTCAGAAGAAGAGATCCCGATCATACTTCAGGAGGTTCATTCTGGGGAATGCGGTAGCCATTCAGGGGCAAAAACCTTAGAGAAAAGGATCCTGCGGCAAGGATATTTCTGGCCAACTATGAGAAAGGATGCTGAAGCATTTGCCAAGCGCTGTGTACAATGTCAGAAATTTGCTCCTCTTCAACATCTGCCCGCTCAATCGCTTAGGTCAATAACTACACCCTGGCCTTTCGCGGTTTGGGGGATGGATCTTGTCGGACCCTTTCCAATGGCTAGCGGCCAGCGCCGCTTTATCATAGTAATGATCGACTACTTCAGTAAGTGGATTGAGGCAAAAGCATTGGCAAAGACTACTACCCAAATTATCAAAAATTTCATCTGGGGAGAAATAGTCTGCTGACACGGAATCCCGCTGGCAATTGTCACTGATAATGGACCGCAGTTCAATAATCCCGAGATGATAAACTTTTGCGATCAAGTTGGAATAGATCTTCGGTTCGCCTCAGTACATCATCCAAGGACCAATGGTCAAGTAGAAGCTGCAAACAGGCGAATCCAGCAGCTCCTGATGAAAAGAGTTTTGAATCAAAAAGGAAATTGGGCAGACCAACTTCCCTCCATCCTTTGGACTCTTCGCACTACCCCATCTTCAGCTACAGGGGAGACACCATTCAAATTATCTCATGGCTCGGAGGCTGTTGTTCCTGTAGAGTTTGAGGTGGTCACTCCAAGAGTTGTGTATGCAAAAGAGGGAGGAGAAGCATGGGTAGAATACAATGATGAGGCCATCAGGTATAGTCTGGATCTGATCGAAGAGCTTCAGGACGAGGCAACAATCAGGCAGGAAGAAGTTAAGAGGAGGATGGCAAAATATTTTGACAAAAATATCAGGGTAAAGCAGTTTGCAGTTGGGGATTTGGTGTTAAAAAAGGTAGATGCTGCGGCCAGATCTGGTAATGTTGGAAAACTGAATCCCAACTGGGCAGGGCCTTTTATTATCAAAGAGGTATTAAAGAATGGGGCCTACCATCTCCAAACCAGCGAAGGAGAAGACATCTCACACACCTGGAGCGGTGACGATCTTAAACGATTCTATCCTTAAAATATCTCTTTCATTCTTTACATTTCTTGATATTAAATGAAAGGCCCTATACTGACACTTCTCCTTATCCAAATGGTGCTCTGCATTATTAATATATATGTATATACGTATCTCCTCTAAGATATCGCGAAATTCTGCTCGAACCCCCTCGGATTGTAGTCATAGCGTAAAACCCACCAAGACCATGTGATGTGGGGAGTTTTCGCACACATGTAGTGGTAGCATGCCAATTCCGTTGCGGTGGTCTTCAGAACTTTGGATCCCGGCCGATATCTGACACACCCCTGCATCAAGGGAGGTCTAGGTGATTGTCAGCTCTATCGTACCCCGAAAGGGATATAGTTACAGCTTTGATGATCTTTCTGAGGAAAGCAATGTTCGCCGCCGAGGCCCACCTGCCCAACTGATCATCATAGCCTATGACCATCGAATACTCTTAGGTACTCTCGAAACGGAGCCTAGTTGGGCCCACAACTGAGTTGATCTCTCTGAGGAAAGCAATGTTCGCCGCCGAGGCCCATTTGCCCAATTGATCAACTCGGCTTGTAACCCTAGGCAAGAGAGCAGATGAGTCGCTTACAGCTCTTATGACCACTTGAGGAAAGCAATGTTCGCCGCCGAGGCCCACCTGCCCACTTGGTCATCTGAGTCTGTACATATTTTTTCTTTTTTCCCTACAGCTCTTTTGACCACTTGAGGAAAGCAATGTTCGCCGCCAAGGCCCACCTACCCATTTGGTCATCTGAGCCTGTAGATTATTCCATTTTTCCTACAGGAAGGTATTCACCTCTTGTGGTTTCTTGTCCAAACCATTCGAGGAAAATATTATCAAAACAGGTGCAGGTGTTCGTCTACCCTAGTTGTGATATTAAGACTGGACGGTCTGAATTTTCAAACCGAGCGGTCTGATTGAATATAAGTTTGGATATTTCTGGATATAATTATATGATTGCCCGAGTTGCATTCTAACCAGGCGGACTTATCCATCTTTTATTGAGTTAGATGTTTCTGGATCTGAAAATATTGCCCGGGTTGGATTCTAACCAGGCGGGTTTATCCATCTTTTATAAGTTGGATATTTCTGGAGCTAATTATATGATTGACCGAGTTGCATTCTAACCGGGCGGGTTTTATCTACCTCTCCATTTTATTAAATTAGATATTTCTTGAGTTGCATATATTGCCCGGGTTGTACTCTAACCGGGCGAGTACTATCTATCTTTTATAATTAATTAAGCTGGATATTCTTTATGTGATCGCCCGGATTATGCTCTAACCGATCGGGTTGAGCCGTTTCTTAGTAAAAGTTATCTCTAGATCTAGTTGATTACTCGCCAGGGGTTGAATTCAAACCACTCAAAGTTGTTATTCATTATCTATATCAGCAAGGATAAGGTATCTCTGACTGATAAAAAACCGCCCGGTCTGAATTACAGTCGCACGAGTCTATCCATTATGGATCATACCATCAAAAAACGGACATCCCGAGATTTAAATGAGTAATCGCACGAGTTGTATATAGGCCGTCCGAGATCATCAGTTATTACCTATACTCGGATCAAGACAACCGCACGGCTCAATCATAGAGAACGAAAGGTAAAGAAGAAAAAAGAAAGACAAAATAGCAACCACAAGTAAGTAACAATAGATGGACACTTAGACAGGTAAAAATTTCCATTCATTTTTCAGAATATGTGTTAACAAAAATTTAATCGCCCGGCTAACAAAAAAAAGACCGGCGATTACACAAAAATAAAATTAAAACAAAGGCATTAGTCTGCCGACTTCTTCTTCTTCTTATTGACAGGGGAACTCGAATCCACACCATCAACATCAACGTCGGGTGAGTAGCCTTCACTTGACGTAGAGGAATACGATGAATCATTATCACTAGACCGCCCGGTCTTACTAGCGGAGCTGGTTGTTCCAGAGGACAGGCATTCCTCATCATCATCATCATCGTCGTCGGCATCATCATCCGCGTCGACCTCCTCAGCGGCTCCACCACTTACATCGCCTCCTTGATGAAGTACAATCTCCCTGCCCGCATCGGCTTCAGCCTCCTCGCCCACCTTGGCTTTTCCTTTCTGCCTTCGGATGATCTCATCAAGTTGGACCTTCAAAGCAGGGAAGAGGTCGGAGAAAGTAGTACCCCCGAATCCTTCGCACAGACCGCCCCGGTCTTCCATAAGACCCAAAGCTTTGTTGATCCCTTGGGCCACATGAGGCAACACCTCATCTTGGAAGACCGTGTTGGTCATCTCATATTGTTTCTGCAAGAAAGGAAAAATAAATTAGGTCGCTTAGTCTGAACAAAAGAAACCGCGTCATCATTTGTCAAAACTCACCGCCACGACTTCTTGAAGCCGCGCATTCTCTTCTTGAAGCCGCACATTCTCCGCGACCTGCTCCTCAAACTTCTTTTCCAGGTATTTCTGAACAAAAACCAGCCGCCTGTACGACAAGGCCATGAAGTGATTGGCCGCGAACCCCCATGCGCCGGCTTGTGTCGCTAGCCAGGGAAGCTCTTCTTCCGGAGTTTTCATCAGCTTCTTTAAAGTCTTTCGACCATACATAGCGGCCCCGGCGGCTAGCGCATGGCGGTTAATCTTGTCAATTCCCCATGGAGGAAGTGCAGTGGATACCCGGATGCGGCTCCCATCCCTATGCCAGAGGACAGTTGGGTTGCCCTGCAGGTCGGGCGGGTTTCCACAGGAACGAAGAAGTTCATATTCATCAGGAGAAACCGGGTCCTCTTCCTCTGATGATGGCGACCTGTTTCGCCGCTGCCTTTTTTCTCTCTGGGTCAAAACCGGGCCGGCCGGAGTGACCGGCTTGTTCGCAGGAACAATGTGGGCAGCTGCAAGGTAAAATCAGAAGTCTAAATAAAGCAGTCCGCGCGGTCATATGCAAGCGGTCTAGAGGAACTTACTATGCTCGGGGAGGACGTCCTCTAGCTCTGAGAACAGCGGGATGTAGTGATTGATGTCCAACCGCTCATTCTCAAGAAACGTGAAGGTGTCCATCTCGATGTTTCCAACCTGGGGGATTTGGAAAGCCTCTTTCCCCCGAACTTGCGGGTTGGTTTGCAACAGCCCGAAGTTGCCTTCGAGCATTACGAACCGCTCCGACCAGTCCGAGACCTTGTTCGCCAAGTTAACGATCTTCAGTCCGTGGCAGCCAAAGTAGAGGTGCCCCCTGAAAGTTGAAGTCCCCACGTCGGAGACAGCCCGCACCGAGAAAAATTTCATGAACAGATCAAGGGAAAATCTGGTTCGCTCGAACCGCAGGTATGAAATAAAACTATATATGGAGGCGATGGAGTTTGGTGGAAGCTGGCCGGGTACAACCCCGTAATGGTCGAAAATGGCTATGACTTCAAGTGGCAGCGGAAATTTGAAGCCATATTCAAAGCGGTTGACCGGAACGGCTATTTGGTGCGGATTGGAAGAGTTGATCCGCTCATCGCGCAAAGGAAGCCGCGCGAGCAGATTACTCCCTGCCATGTGTTTTGCAACGAATTCGTCTAGTTCGCTCTGGGTGAGACGGCACTCTGGATGGTCCGCCGAGTGAAAAGCCAAGGCCGCATCTGCTCGGACGGCTTTAACCTTAACAGGCCGCTGTGACTTGTTCTTAGATCGCGCCATTTGAAATCGTAAAAATGACTTCGAAAAAGTCCCTACTTATAGATTTTTACGATCTGCAAATAGTAAAAATATATCGCGGCTATACATTCTAACCGCGCGGTCAACAACCTGCATGGTAAGATTTATCAGAAAAACAAAAAGAACCAAAGACATTCAAGAAATCAGGAGCAAGCATACATCACAGATCGTGCGACCTGTAATTAGTTCGGATAAAACACAGAAGATCTAAGCAGAACACAAACACAGCGGCTAAACAAGAACCCGCACGGATTATTCAAATAAAAGACATAAAGTAAAAAGAAGCATTGTCTAAACAAAGGCCGAAATCAACAAGCCGCATTCATAATACAAAATTGTTCTAAAAAGTCGTTCACGGTTGGCGGTGTTCTGGGGAGACATCCTCTCTATGCAGTCGCGCGACCAGGTCGCTGGTGGTGTTCAGAAGGGAGTAAATCTAGCTGGTATGATAATGGATGTGGTTGATTGTGCTATGAAGCCGCCCGTCATCCCTTTCAATCCGCGTAGCGGCGATCATACGGGGGGTTGCGGTGGCCTCATCAATCATTGGATCAGCCGCTCGAACCGGGGGAGGATTTGGGCCCGCCCCAACAGTTGGGCGGCTAGCAACCTGCATCCCATCATTCATACTTCGCCGGCCCGAAGCGACTTCCCTAGTTAACCGCAGGAATTTATCCTGATAATATCTCGAGTCATCCTCGGACTTGGCAGACGCTCTCTTCTCCTTCTCGAGGTGGGCGGTCAGAGTAGTGACTTGCGCCACCTTAGCTTTCTTCTCGGCCTCCACTGCAGCTCACGCGGCCTCCGCTGCAGATCGCGCGGCCTCAAGCTGAATCTCCAAACTCTTCTCCCTCTCGGTCTTGGATCTCCTGTCGATCTCCATCTGCGCCTTCAGCGCCTCTTCAGCATTCTTCCTTGCCATTCGCTCGGCCTTCAGAGCGGTCCGAGTGGCGGCCTCCCGGTTTTCCACCTCCTTCAAACGAGCCCTCAGATTTGCTAGATCTTCCTCGAGATGCTCGAATAGTTGCGGCCCTTCTTGCGAAGTTGTCGCACAGGTCGATACCAGGGGAACCAATGGAGGCAGGCTGGACATAAGGTCGCCCGGCTTCACCATTTGATCCTCGCTGTCTGCAAGAAGCCGCGAGGTTATGAAAAGTAAAAGCATGCATCGCTATAATGTATAAAAGTGGGCATAAATATAAGATCAGTGCCTGGGCACACAGGCCGATTAGAACGTTTCAGGTCCATCCTCCGTTGTTGCTCACGCCAGAGTCTCTCCTTACTCTGCCTAGCGGAAGAGGACCAGGCCGCTAAGGGGAAAAATCTCGGCGGCGGGTTCAGTAATTGATTTCGACGAGGCCGCGGAATGAAGAAACAGACAGCTTTATAATCCGCAGGGCGCTTACCTGGCGCAAAAGGATCAGGCCGCAGCGGCTTGTTTAAAGCCCGTTTTGCCCCCTCCTTCTTCACCGTCATTATCTCCTTCCCGGTCATCACCGGGGGAACCAACTCCCGCGTCTTCAGCACTTCCTCGAGTTCCTCCGCTCTCTGCTCAACCTCCAAGGCGTCCCGGGTAGCAGCCTCCCGCTCCTCGACCTCCAGGGCGGCCCGAGTAGCAGCTTCTCGATCTTCGGCCTCCTTCTGAGCGGTCCCCTCAGGCCGGGCTGTGGTATCTGAAGCAGGGGTAGTTCGCTTTGAAGCCAACGGGCTGTCAAGAAGCTTATCTCGCCTCACCAGCTCATCCATATCCTGAAAGATCCCATTAAATGATAAACTACTCGCCGAGTCCGGAATCAGGTCGCCCGTTTTCATATCAGGGTTAGCCGGCGAATCATTTACCTCAGGAGATGGGGGAGTCATTAAGCCAAGCTCCTCCTTTAGTCGCGGGTTGGTCTGGAGGCGAGATTCGGCCGGTTTCTTAAAAGCCGCCCTTTCCTTGGAGGCCAGCCTCTTAACCTTCTTGGTTATTCGCTCGGTCACTGACCCGGTCTTCTTTCTCTTCTTCTCTTTCTTATCCAAAGCTGGACTGACTTCTTTGGAGGGGCTAGGATAATCGTCCACGGATAAAGGGATACTCAGTTCGCCCGGCCTCGGAGAGCTGGCCGCCTCCTCCCCCAAATCCTTGACTAACAAATGAGGATTCCCGGATGGGGTGATTTCCATGCCAAACGAGTCGGACCCGCCGATTTTCTTTAAAGGGCTGCCAGAGCCGACTTTTTTAGAAGGGGCGGCCTCCCCTTTGTTTTGCGGGCTGACAGCCTGTTGGCCGAGATCTCTGAGAGGAATCAGCGAGTCGCTGGGAGAAGGCCCCGAACTCTCCGCTGCGGGCTCTGCAGGAGTCTTGTGGATTGCTGAGTCCACATCGGCCTTGGAACTGTCCGTCGTGGTTTTCTCAGACCTCTCTCTCTTTTTTCGGTCTTTCCGGTTCTGCTTTTCCTTGTCCTTCCTCGACTTCTCCGTTGATTCGCGACTCTTGCCTTCCTCCTTCTTCTGATCACCGCCAGGGACCACGCGGTCTAACATGGTGTCTAGGAAGTCCATCGTTGAAGAATTACCGGTCTTAAAAGCTCTAACCGCAAATGGCGAGTAATACCCCGTGATTTCAGAAAAAACTCTGCAGAATGAGTTCTCTGGCTCTCTTATAGAATTCAGGGCAAGTCGGAAGCGGTCTCCCGGTTAAAGCTAATATTTTCGAAATTCCCTTGGGATTTGAAAATATGCAGTGATTATGTTTACCCAGAAAACCGCTTCTCGGATTGGGTCATTGTCGGACCGGGCGAATTGCTAGGTCAGGCCTCTGGGTTCCAGGGTCAGTGGCTCTCAGTTCAGGGCAAACCAGGCCGGGCGATCTGATGACATTTCGGACTGCTCCCAAGATTGAAGATCGTCAAAAGACAAAACAAGAAGGCTATCCGCGATCTCAAGGAGGAGACCGACCGGGTAGCATCGAGAAGATCGGCCAAAGTCACGTCCATATGGCAGATCGCGGTCTTAAGCCGGAGGCCGCTCGTTTTACATCATTGACTCAGCCACGCCATCTTCTGCCTCAGGTCAAACGGGTCGGAAGGGCAAGCCGCCAGGCCGCGCGGCTTCCTTCTTTTCTTTTTTATGCATCCCGTCACCGCCTGCCCGTTACTCCTGTACCCGGGCAGGTGGTAATTCTATCCCTGCCCATTCGGGAAGGCCCCCAAGCCTATAAATAGGGGGCGGCACTGTTCACAAGAGAGGCACACTCGAATCCGAAAGCTCGCTTACTGGAGCTGCGGTCTCAAGTTATCGGTCTTGCGACCAGTCTAGCCGGTCGGCTCACTTGTAACCCGCTGTAATCACTTCTCTTCAATCAAACGAAAGCACGTCGCAGGAGTGGCATTTGCCGCGACGGGCGAAGTCTGGCCTCGACCGCTACTAGCGGTCTGAATTCTCTAACCAAATAGTAACCGATATTCCGCAACCTACGATTTCCTTCGGAAGCGCACTTTTGAATCGAACAACAAGTGCAAGCCGGCCGGTCAAGCAGGTCGCAAGACAGGGAACTCGAGTCCGCAGCTCAAACAAGCGAGCTCCTAAATTCGAGTGTCCGACCCTTGGGAACGTTGCCGCCCCCTATTTATAGGCTTGGGGGCCCGCCCGAACGGGCAGGGATAAAATAACCGCCTGTCCGGGTACAGGAGAAACGGGCAGGCGGTGACGTGATTCAGAAGGAAATGAGAAGAGAAGCCGCGCGACTTAGCGGCTTGGGCTCCTGGTCTTCCTTTGGCTTGGCCTGGAGGTGTAGTGACCAAGGCGACGTTTCAACCCGGGCGATCTCATACCAGAGACCGCGATTTGCCTTTGGGACTTGTCCTTGGCTGATCTTCATTCTTTGAAGACTACTTGAGGGCTCAGACCGCCCGGTCTGCGTTGGTTGGTGCTGGATGTCCTTTACTAAGACTGGTCCGGGCGATCTTGAGCTTTAGACCGCCCAGTCTGGGAGTAGTACCACTCGGAAGCGGTCTCTTGGGTAAACAAATGGGTTAAAATTGTTCTCCATTAGATTTCGGGCTCCTATCTCATTATGAAAAGGTATTATGGGTGAAAATACAAAAGTTACGGATGTTTGAAGTTTAGGTCTCCTTTCGAGCTAGATACCTTATTACCAACCCGGCTGTATATTGACCACTAAACAAACTAGAATGGGTAAAAATTGTTCTCCATTGGATGTAGGGCTCCGAGCTCATTCCAAAAAGGTGTTGTGCGCAAAAATCAGACAAACAGATCAAAAGTTCTGGCTGTTATAGTTTATGTGTCAAGAGGAGCAAAATCCCACATTACCATTGCAACCGGCTGTATATTGACCCCTTAAATGAGCTGGAATGGTTTAAAATTGTGCTCCATTGGATGTATGCCTCCGAGCATATTCCGTAAAGGTTTTGTGGGCAACAATCAAACATACAAATCAAAAGTTATGACTGTTAGAAGTTTAGGTGTAATTTGGAGCTAAATTTCGCATTACCGCTGCAACCGGCTATATATCGACAACTAAATGAACTGGAATGGGTAAATCTTGCACTTCAATGAATGTAGTGCTCCGAGCTCATTCCAAAAAGGGGTTGTGGGGTAAAATCAGACAACCGGATCAAAAGTTATTGAAGTTTAAAGTTTCAGTGTCATTTGGAGGTAAATCTCTCACTTTCGCTACAAACCGCATCTAAAATTCTTTCATATCTAAATTTATGTGTCATTTGGAGCAAAATCTCGCATTTCCAGTAGAACCCACTGTATATCGACCTCTAAATGAGCTTGAATGGGTTAAAATTGTTCTCCATTGGATTTCGGGCTCCTATCTCATTATGAAAAGATATTGTGGGTGAAAATCTGACAACCGGATCAAAAGTTACAGTTGTTTGAAGTTTAGGTCTCCTTTCGAGCTAAATACCTTATTACCAACCAGGCTGTATATCGACCACTAAACAAACTAGAATGGGTAAAAATTGTTCTCCATTGGATGAAGGGCTCCGAGCTCATTCCAAAAAGGTGTTGTGCGCAAAAATCAGCAACCTGATGAAAAGTTATGGTTGTTACAGTTTATGTGTCAAGAGGAGCAAAATCCCACATTACCATTGCAACCGGCTGTATATTGACCTCTAAAATGGGCTGAAATGGTTTAAAATTGTGCTCCATTGGATATATGCCTCCGAGCATATTCCGTAAAGGTTTTGTGGGCAACAATCAAACATACAAATCAAAAGTTATGACTGCTAGAAGTTTAGGTGTAATTTGGAGCTAAATTTCGCATTACCGCTCCAAACGGCTATATATCGACAACTAAATGAACTGGAATGGGTAAAACTTGTGCTTCAATGAATGTAGTGCTCCGAGCTCATTCCGAAAAGGTGTTGTGGGGTAAAATCAGACAACCGGATCAAAAGTTATTGATGTTTAAAATTTCAGTGTCATTTGGAGGTAAATCTCTCACTTTCGCTACAAACCGCATCTAAAATTCTTTCATTTTGATATTTATGTGTCATTTCGATCTAAATCTCGCATTACCAGTAGAACTTATTGTATATCGACCTCTAAACGAGCTTGAAGGTTAAAATTGTTCTCCATTGGATTTCGGGCTCCTATCTCATTATGAAAAGGTATTGTGGTGAAAATCTGACAACCGGATCAAAAGTTACGGTTCTTTGAAGTTTAGGTCTCCTTTCGAGCTAAATACCTTATTACCAACCCGGCTCATTCCAAAAAGTTATGGTGCGCAAAAATTGGCAACCTGATCAAAAGTTATGGCTGTTACAGTTTATGTGTCAAGAGTAGTAAAATCCCACATTACCATTGCAACCGTCTGTATATTGACCTCGCTGAAATGGTTTAAAATTGTGCTCCATTGGATATATGCCTCCGAGCATATTCCGTAAAGGTTTTGTGGGCAACAATCAAACATACAAATCAAAAGTTATGACTATTAGAAGTTTAGGTGTAATTTGGAGGTAAATTTCGCATTACCGCTGCAATCGGCTATATATCGACAACTAAATGAACTGGAATGGGTAAAACTTGTGCTCCAATGAATGTAGTGCTCCGAGCTCATTTCGAAAAGGTGTTGTGGGGTAAAATTAGACAACCGGATCAAAAGTTATTGCTGTTTAAAGTTTCAGTGTCATTTGGAGCTAAATCTCTCACTTTCGCTACAAACCGCATCTAAAATTCTTTCATTTTGAAATTTAGGTGTCATTTGGAGCAAAATCTCGCATTACCAGTAGAACCCACTGTATATCGACCTCTAAACGAGCTTGAATGGGTTAAAATTGATCTCCATTGGATTTCGGGCTCCTATCTCATTATGAAAAGGTATTGTGGGTGAAAATCTGACACCCGGATCAAAAGTTACGGATGTTTGAAGTTTAGGTCTCCTTTCGGGCTAAGTACCTTATTACCAACCCGACTGTATATTGACCACTAAACAAACTAGAAGGGGTAAAAATTGTTCTCCTTTGGATGTAGGGCTCCGAGCTCATTCCAAAAAGGTATTGTGCGAAAAAATGGGACAACCATATCAAAAGTTATGGATGTTACAGTTTATGTGTCAAGAGGAGCAAAATCCGACATTACCATTGCAACCGGCTGTATATTGACCTCTAAAATGAGCTGGAATGGTTTAAAATTGTGCTACATTGGATGTATGCCTCCGAGCAAATTCCGTAAAGGTTTTGTGGGCAACAATCAAACATACATATCAAAAGTTATGACTGTTAAAAGTTTAGGTGTAATTTGGAGCTAAATTTCGCATTACCGCTGCAACCGGCTATATATCGATAACTAAATGAACTGGAATGGGTAAATCTTGTACTTCAATGAATGTAGTGCTCCGAGCTCATTCCAAAAAGGTGTTGTGGGGCAAAATCAGACAACCGGATCAAAAGTATTGATGTTTAAAGTTTCAGTGTCATTTGGAGTTAAATCTCTCACATTCGCTACAAACCGCATCTAAAATTCTTTCATTTTGAAATTTATGTGTTATTTCGAGCAAAATCTCGCATTACCAGTAGAACCCACGGTATATCGACCTCTAAACGAGATTGAATGGGTTAAAATTGTTCTCCATTGGATTTCGGGCTCCTATCTCATTATGAAAAGGTATTGTGGGTGAAAATCTGACAACCGGATCAAAAGTTACGGATGTTTGAAGTTTAGGTCTCCTTTCAAGCTAAATACCTTATTACCAACCCGGCTGTATATTGACCACTAAACAAACTAGAATGGATAAAAATTGTTCTCCATTGGATGTAGGGCTCCGAGCTCATTCCAAAAAGGTGTTTTGCGCAAAAATCGGACAACCAGATCAAAAGTTATGGTTGTTACAGTTTATGGGTCAAGAGGAGCAAAATTCCACATTACCATTGCAACCGGCTGTATATTGACCTCTAAAATGAGCTGGAATGGTTTAAAATTGTGCTCCATTGGATGTATGCCTCCGAGCATATTCCATAAAGGTGTTGTGGGCAACAATCAAACATACAAATCAAAAGTTATGACTGTTAGAAGTTTAGGTGTAATTTGGAGCTAAATTTTGCATAACCGCTGCAACAGGTTATATATCGACAACTAAATGAACTGGAATGGGTACATCTTGTGCTCCAATGAATGTAGTGCTCCGAGGTCATTCCGAAAAGGTGTTGTGGGGTAAAATCAGACAACCAGATCAAAAGTTATTGCTGTTTAAAGTTTGAGTGTCATTTGGAGCTAAATCTCTCACTTTCGCTACAAATCACATCTAAAATTCTTTCATTTTGATATTTATATGTCATTTCGATCTAAATCTCGCATTACCAGTAGAACTTATTGTATATCGACCTCTAAACGAGCTTGAATGGGTTAAAATTATTCTCCATTGGATTTCGGGCTCCTCTCTCATTATGAAAAGGTATTGTGGGTGAAAATCTAACAACCGGATCAAAAGTTCCGGTTGTTTGAAGTTTAGGTCTCCTTTCGAGCTAAATACCTTATTACCAACCCGGCTGTATATCGACCACAAAACAAACTAGAATGGGTAAAAATTGTTCTTCATTGGATGAAGGGCTCCGAGCTCATTCCAAAAAGGTGTTGTGCGCAAAAATCGGCAACCTGATAAAAAGTTATGGTTGTTACAGTTTATGTGTCAAGAGTAGCAAAATCCCACATTACCATTGCAGCCGGTTGTATATTGACCTCTAAAATGGGCTGGAATGCTTTAAAATTGTGCTCCATTGGATGTATGCCTCCGAGCATATTCCGTAAAGGTTTTGTGGGCAACAATCAAACATACAAATCAAAAGTTATGACTGTTAGAAGTTTAGGTGTAATTTGGAGCTAAATTTAGCTAAATTTCGCATTACCGCTGCAACCGGCTATATATCGACAACTAAATGAACTGAAATGGGTAAAACTTGTGATTCAATGAATGTAGTGCTCCGAGCTCATTCCGAAAAGGTGTTGTGGGGGTAAAATCAGACAACCGGATCAAAAGTTATTAATGTTTAAAATTTCAGTGTCATTTGGAGCTAAATTTCGCATTACCGCTGCAACCGGCTATATATCAACAACTAAATGAACTGGAATGGGTAAAACTTGTGCTTCAATGAATGTAGTGCTCCGAGATCATTCCGAAAAGGTGTTGTGGGGTAAAATCAGACAACCGGATCAAAAGTTATTGATGTTTAAAATTTCAGTGTCATTTGGAGCTAAATCTCTCCCTTTCGCTACAAACCGCATCTAAAATTCTTTCATTTTGAAATTTATGTGTCATTTGGAGCAAAATCTCGCATTACCAGTAGAACCCACTGTATATCGACCTCAAAATGAGCTTGAATGGGTTAAAATTGTTCTCCATTGGATTTAGGGCTCCTATCTCATTATGAAAAGGTATTGTGGGTGAAAATCTGATAACCGGATTAAAAGTTACGGCTGTTTGAAGTTTAGGTCTCCTTTCGAGCTAAATACCTTATTACCAACCCGGTTGTATATTGACCACTAAACAAACTAGAATGGGTAAAAATTATTCTCCATTGGATGTAGGTCTCCGAGCTCATTCCAAAAAGGTGTTGTGCGCAAAAATCGGATAAACAGATTAAAAGTTATGGCTGTTACAGTTTATTTGCCAAGAGGAGCAAAATCCCTCATTACAATTGCAACCGGCTGTATATTGACCTCTAAAATGGGCTGAAATGGTTTAAAATTGTGCTCCATTGGATGTATTCCTCCGAGCATATTCCGTAAAGGTGTTGTGGGCAACAATCAAACATACAAATAAAAAGTTATGACTGTTAGAAGTTTAGGTGTAATTTGGAGCTAAATTTTGCATAACCGCTGCAACCGTCTATATATCGACAACTAAATGAACTGGAATGGGTAAATTTTGTGCTCCAATGAATGTAGTTCTCCGAGCTCATTACGAAAAGCTGTTGTGGGGTAAAATCAGACAACCAGATCAAAAGTTATTGCTGTTTAAAGTTTGAGTGTCATTTGGAGCTAAATCTCTCACTTTCGCTACAAACCGCATCTAAAATTCTTTCATTTTGATATTTATGTGTCATTTCGATCTAAATCTCGCATTACCAGTAGAACTTATTGTATATTGACCTCTAAACGAGCTTGAATGGGTTAAAATTGTTCTCCATTTGATTTCAGGCTCCTATCTCATTATGAAAAGGTATTGTGGGTGAAAATCTGACAACCGGAATTGTGGGTGAAAATCTGACAACCGGATCAAAAGTTCTGGTTGTTTGAAGTTTAGGTCTCCTTTCTAGCTAAATACCTTATTACCAACCCGGCTGTATATCGACCACTAAACAAACTAGAATAGGTAAAAATTGTTCTCCATTGGATGAAGGGCTCCGAGCTCAAACAAAAAGGTGCTGTGCGCAAAAATCGGCAACCTGATCAAAAGTTATGTGTTGACCCAGAAATCGGCGATCCTCCCCTGCGAGGCCTCTTTTGCTACATTTTTGTAGATTACGCGCCCGGGAAGGATTAGACCTCACGCAAAGGCTCTTTTTACACCCAAAGTGGTAAGAAGGTGCGACCTCCTCCTTCAAACCGCCCAGGTGAGGCGGCCTCCTTCTTAAAACCGCCCGGGTAGGCGGCCTCTCCCTTCAAGTCGCCCAGGTGGGGCGGCTTCTCCCTTAAAGTCGCCCAGGTGGGCGGCTTCTCCCTTTAAGTTGCCCAGGTGGGGCGGCTTCTCTCCTTCATGCCGCCCAAAGCGGACGACCTCCTCCTTCAGACCGCCCAAAGCGGGCGGCCTCCTCCTTCAGGTCGCCCAAAGCGGCCGGCCTCCTCCTTTAGACCGCCAAAGGCGGGCGGCCTCCTCCTTCAGACCGCCCGGGTAGGCGGCCTCTCCCTTCAAGTCGTGCAGGTGGGGCGGCTTCTCCCTTCAAGTCGCCCAGGTGGGGCGGCTTCTCTCCTTCAGGCCGCCCAAAGCGGGCGACCTCCTCCTTCAGACCGCCGAAGGTGGGCGGCCTCCGCCTTCAGACCACCCAAACCGGGCGGCCTCCTTCTTCAGACCGCCCAAACCGGGCGGCCTCCTTCTTCAGACCGCCCAAGCTGGGCGGTCTCCGCCTTCAGGCCGCCCAGCAGGGGCAGTCTCTGCTTTCAAGCCGCCCAAGGTGGCGGTCTCCATTGTTCAGACCGCGCGGGTAGGGATCCGGTCATCGGCTCACCGGAGGTGACGACATCGACCCAGAGCCTATAAATAGGACCCTCGATCATGAACAAAGTACAGGCAAGTTGGGGGTAAAACTGGCGGCTAGAAACAGCCAGACCGCACCTAGCTGCGGGCTGTCTGGGCGACCTCGGCGGGTAACCCCAGCGTCCTCGGCGAACATCCCGGGCGGCCTCGGCGGAGAACCCGGGCGGCCTCGGCGAACAACCCGGGCTGCCTCGGCGAACAACCTGGGCGGTCTCAGGAAACAGTCCGGGCGGCCTCCACGAACAGCCCATGGCGGCTTTCTTTTCTTACCCGCAGCTCTCTTTTATTTATTCGGTTTCCATGTACTAAACACACCAAGCTGTAATACAGATTATTAAATAAAGGGAAAGCCCGCCGCAGGAGTGGCATTTGCCGCGGCGGGCAAAGTCCGGCCGCGCCGCAAGCTAGCGGCCCTCTCTTCTTCAGCTCTTCATTTGCGACTCAAGTAACCAGCTGCTCGACCACTGCCCCCTCTCTTTCCTCTGGGATTGAGCGCCGAGGGCGTGGGGAAGATTTTGGATTCAACAGAAACACGCGACCTTCAGATTGCGAGTGGTTGATGAACAACAGTTGCGATGAAGATGCGAGATTTGGCCTAAAATACATTCAATTTTAAAACGGCCATAACTTTTGATCCGGTTGTTGGAATTCAGAAATTCAAAGCCCGTTGCGACCGGATCGAGTAGGGTTCCCCGTTTAGGCACTTTTCAGCCCTCAGATTTCAAAAATTTGGCTCCGTATGAAAGTTATTTCAGTTTTTCTCTTTCAGCAATTTCTGTTTTCATGGATCATCCGTCAGAAGGCCTCGTGCATCCCCCCGATCATCCAGAAAAGCGTGTGCAAAACAACGACATCCCTCTCCTATTAGCAGAGAACATTCAAATTAAAGGACAAGTGAATTCTCAACTTAATACTATGTCAGCTACTAACAACAAGCCCTCTAGCAATCACTTGGAACATTTTCCGCAACTTGAAGCAGAAGAGCTCTATTCCTCACCATGAGTTCTATAAGGTGAGTATGAATAATTCTCCATATCAAGTTGATGAGCTAACTTTTCTTGCAGGATAATAGCAAGACTCTTCCCATTATCAAACAAAATTTGTTGGGAGGTGGCTCCGAGTCGAACCTCGTCCAGCCATATCAGGTCCCATTGGGAAATTAAGTCCTAACTGGGCAGGCCCATTTATCATCAAGGAGTTAAGAAATGGAACTTATCATCTCTAGACAAGTGTAGTCAAGTGATGGTGAAGACATCTAGGAGCGGCGACGATCTCAAAACGGTTCTGTCCTTAATGATAATGCTCTCATTTGTTTGCATTTTGATATCAAATGAAGTTGATACAATACTGACACTCTTCCTTGTGACTGGTTTATTCCTTTTTACTTATTATCAAACTCACTGAACCGCGGAGACATCGCCAAGTTCTGCTCGAACCCCCTCGGATTGTAGTCATTAGCGTAAAACCACGAAGATCATGTGTAGCGCGGGGAGTTTTCGCACACGTATAGTGGTAGCTTGCCAATTCCCGTGCGGTGGTCTTCAGAATCTTGGATCCCGGCTGATATCTAACACACCCCTGCATCAAGGGAGGTCTAGGTGAATGTTAGCTCTATCATGCCCGAGAGGGATATAGTTACATCTTTGATGATCTTTCTGAGGAAAGCAATGTCGGTATAGCCTCCGCGACATAACCACACATGCCCAACTGATCATCTTAGTCTGTGACCATCGAATACTCCTAGGTACTCTCAAGCGATGCCTAAGCGGGACCCACAACTGAGTTGATCTCTCTGAGGAAAGCAATGTTCGCCGCCTAGGCCCACCTGCCCAATTGATCAACTCGGCTTGTAGCCCTAGGCAAGAGAGCAGTTGAGTCGTTTACAGCCCTCATGACCACTTGAGGAAAGCAATGTTCGCCGCCTAGGCCCACCTGCCCACTTGGTCATCTGGGTCTTTACTTCCTTTTTCTTTATTTCTACAGCTCTTATGACCACTTGAGGAAAGCAATGTTCGCCGCCTAGGCCCACCTGCCCACTTGGTCATCTGAGTCTGTAGCCATTCCATTTTCCTTACAGGAAAATTATCTCTCTTATGATCCTCGATCATTTGGAGAAAGTAGTATCTAACAGGTACAAATATCGGCCCACTTGGTCATTTAAAAGTTGAAAAACTTTTTTATCTATCAAGCCGGTCGGTTTGAAAGAGTACTACAGGTTATGAAAAATGGCTGCATAATATGCTAGCCAAGTGGGTAAAATGTACCTGGCTTTAAAGCTGGAAAGCGGGCTACAACAGGAAGCCAAAATGCAATATTTCCGACTCGAGATAATCAAGTCAAGGCTTTCATTCTAATAGTCGGGAAATGGACTTATTGATCCTCTGGGTTGCATTCTAACTGCACGACTCGTTGCTCACGATCAGAGCTTATGAAGATATAATCTCTGGCAGTCTCAGGCCGCGATTCATCTTCACTAAGGCAATTATTCTTTCGGAGATATCTTTTCCCTCGAAGTTTTTCAGAAAGGATTTGAAGTTTTATAAAGATTAACGCTAAAAGCAGAAAATCGCATATGAATATCCGCAAGTAAGTAAAATAGAAAAGACTAACAATTATGAATTCATTTATACCTGCTCTTGAGTTCTCTTTTGCAGAGATTAGCAGGTGTTCGCGAGTTCTCTTCAGGTACTCGCGTTATAGATTATTTTATACCTGCTTTAGGTTCTGTTTTTGCAGAGATTAGCAGGTATTCGCGAGTTCTCTTCAGGTACACACGTTATATATTGTTTTACACCTGCTCTTGAGTTCTCTTTTGCAAAGATTAGCAGGTGTTCGCGAGTTCTCTTCAGGTACTCGCGTTATATATTGTTTTATACCTGCTTTAAGTTCTGTTTTAGCAGAGATTAGCAGGTATTCGCGAGTTCTCTTCAGGTACTCGCGTTACAGATTGTTTTACACCTGCTCTTGAGTTCTCTTTTGCAAAGATTAGCAGGTGTATGCGAGTTCTCTTCAGGTACTCGCGTTATAGATTGTTTTATGCCTGTTTTGAGTTCTCTTTTGCAGAGATTAGCAGGTGTTCGCGAGGTCTCTTCAGGTACTCGCGTTATAGATTGTTTTATACCTACTTTAAGTTCTGTTTTAGCAGAGATTAGCAGGTATTCACGAGTTCTCTTCAGGTACTCGCGTTATAGATTGTTTACACCTGCTCTTGAGTTCTCTTTTGCAAAGATTGGCAGGTGTTCGCGAGTTCTCTTCAGGCACTCGCATTATAGATTGTTTTATACCTGCTCTTGAGTTCTCTTTTGCAGAGATTAGCAGGTGTTCGCGAGTTCTCTTCAAGTACTCGCATTATATTATATTTCATACCTGCTTTGAGTTCTCTTTTGCAGAGATTAGCAGGTATTCGCGAGGTCTCTTCAGGTAATCGCGTTATATTTTATACCTGCTTTGACTTCTCTTTTGCAGAGATTAGCAGGTTTTCGCGAGTTCTCTTCAGGTACTCGCGTTATGTTTCATACCTGCTTTAAGTTCTCTTTTGCAGAGATTAGCAGGTGATCGCGAGTTTTCTTCAGGTACTCGCGTTATAGATTCTTTTACCTGCTCTTAAGTTCTCTTTTGCAGAGATTAGCAGGTGTTCGCGAGTTCTCTTCAGGTACTCGCATTATGTTTAATACCTGCTTTAGGTTCTATTTTTGCAAAGATTAGCAGGTGTTCGCGAGTTCTCTTCAGGTACTCGCGTTATAGATTGTTTTATGCCTGCTTTGAGTTCTCTTTTGCAGAGATTAGCAGGTGTTCGCGAGGTCTCTTCAGGTACTCGCGTAATAGATTGTTTTATAACCTGCTTTAAGTTCTGTTTGAGCAGAGATTAGCAAGTATTCGCGAGTTCTCTTCAGGTGCTCGCGTTATAGATTGTTTTACACCTGCTCTTGAGTTCTCTTTTGCAAAGATTAGCAGGTGTTTGCGAGTTCTCTTCAGGTACTCGCGTTATAGATTGTTTTATACCTGCTCTTCAGTTCTCTTTTGCAGAGATTAGCAGGTGTTCGCGAGTTCTCTTCAGGTACTCGCGTTATGTTTCATACCTGCTTTGAGTTCTCTTTTGCAGAGATTAGCAGGTGTTCGCGAGGTCTCTTCAGGTACTCGCGTTATAGATTGTTTTATACCTGCTTTAAGTTCTGTTTTAGCAGAGATTAGCTGGTATTCGCGAGTTCTCTTCAGGTACTCGCGTTATAGATTGTTTTACACCTGCTCTTGAGTTCTCTTTTGCAAAGATTAGTAGGTGTTCGCGAGTTCTCTTCAGGTACTCGCATTATAGATTGTTTTATAACTGCTCTTGAGTTCTCTTTTGCAGAGATTAGCAGGTGTTCGCGAGTTCTCTTCAGGTACTCGCGTTATATTATATTCAATACCTGCTTTGAGTTCTCTTTTGCATAGATTAGCAGGTATTCGCGAGGTTCTTCAGGTACTCGCGTTATGTTTTATACCTGCTTTGACTTCTCTTTTGCAGAGATTAGCAGGTGTTCGCGAGTTCTCTTCAGGTACTCGCGTTATGTTTCATACCTTCTTTGAGTTCTCTTTTGCAGAGATTAGCAGGTGATCGCGAGTTTTCTTCAGGTACTCGCGTTATAGATTCTTTTACCTGCTTTTCAGTTCTCTTTTGCAGAGACTAGCAGGTGTTCGCGAGTTCTCTTCAGGTACTCGCATTATGTTTAATACCTGCTTTAGGTTCTCTTTTTGCAGAGATTAGCAGGTGATCGCGAGTTCTCTTCAGGTATTCGCGTTATGGATTATTTTACCTGCTTTTAAGTTCTCTTTTGCAGAGATTAGCAGGTGATCGCGAGTTCTCTTCAGGTACTCGCATTATGTTTAATACCTGCTTTAGGTTCTCTTTTTGCAAAGATTAGCAGGTGTTCGCGAGTTCTCTTCAGGTACTCGCGTTATAGATTGTTTTATGCCTGCTTTGAGTTCTCTTTTGCAGAGATTAGCAGGTGTTCGCGAGGTCTCTTCAGGTACTCGCGTTATAGATTGTTTTATTCCTGCTTTAAGTTCTGTTTTAGCAGAGATTAGCAGGTATTCACGAGTTCTCTTCAGGTACTCGCGTTATAGATTGTTTTACACCTGCTCTTGAGTTCTCTTTTGCAAAGATTAGCAGGTGTTCCCGAGTTCTCTTCAGGTACTCCCGTTATAGATTGTTTTATACCTGCTCTTGAGTTCTCTTTTGCAGAGATTAGCAGGTGTTCGCGAGTTCTCTTCAGGTACTCGCGTTATATTATATTTCATACCTGCTTTGAGTTCTCTTTTGCAGGTATTCGCGAGGTCTCTTTAGGTACTCGCGTTATGTTTTATACCTGCTTTGACTTCTCTTTTGTAGAGATTAGCAGTTGTTCGTGAGTTCTCTTCAGGTACTCGCGTTATGTTTCATACCTGCTTTGAGTTCTCTTTGCAGAGATTAGCAGGTGATCGCGAGTTTTCTTCAGGTACTCGCGTTATAGATTTTTTTACCTGCTTTTAAGTTCTCTTTTGCAGAGACTAGCAGGTGTTCACGAGTTTCTTCAGGTACTCGCATTATGTTTAATACCTGCTTTAGGTTCTCTTTTTGCAGAGATTAGTAGGTGATCGCGAGTTCTCTTCAGGTATTCGCGTTATGGATTCTTTTACCTGCTTTTAAGTTCTCTTTTGCAGAGATTAGCAGGTGATCGCGAGTTCTCTTCAGGTACTCGCATTATGTTTAATACCTGCTTTAGGTTCTCTTTTTGCAAAGAATAGCAGGTGTTCGCGAGTTCTTTTCAGGTACTCGCATTATAGATTGTTTTATGCCTGCTTTGAGTTCTCTTTTGCAGAGATTAGCAGGTGTTCGCGATGTCTCTTCAGGTACTCGCGTTATAGATTGTTTTATACCTGCTTTAAGTTCTGTTTTAGCAGAGATTAGCAGGTATTCGCGAGTTCTCTTCAGGTACTCGCGTTATAGATTGTTTTACACCTGCTCTTGAGTTCTCTTTTGCAAAGATTAGCAGGTGTTCGCGAGTTCTCTTCAGGTACTCGCGTTATAGATTGTTTTATACCTGCTCTTGAGTTCTCTTTTGCAGAGATTAGCAGGTGTTCGCGAGTTCTCTTCAGGTACTCGCGTTATATTATATTTCATACCTGCTTTGAGTTCTCTTTTGCAGAGATTAGCAGGTATTCACGAGGTCTCTTCAGGTAATCGCGTTATGTTTTATACCTGCTTTGACTTCTCTTTTGCAGAGATTAGCAGGTGTTCGCGAGTTCTCTTCAGGTACTCGCATTATGTTTCATACCTGCTTTGAGTTCTCTTTTGCAGAAATTAGCAGGTGATCGCGAGTTTTCTTCACGTACTCGCGTTATAGATTCTTTTACCCGCTTTTAAGTTCTCTTTTGTAGAGACTAGCAGGTGTTTGCGAGTTCTCTTCATGTACTCGCATTATGTTTAATACCTGCTTTAGATTCTCTTTTTGCAGAGATTTGCAGGTGATCGCGAGTTCTCTTCAGGTATTCGCGTTATGGATTCTTTTACCTGCTTTTAAGTTCTCTTTTGCACAGATTAGCAGGTGATCGCTAGTTCTCTTCAGGTACTCGCGTTATGTTTTATGCCTGCTTTGAGTTCTCTTTTGCAGAGATTAGCAGGTGATCGCGAGTTCTCTTCAGGTACTCGCGTTATGGATTCTTTTACCTGCTTTTAAGTTCTCTTTTGCAGAGATTTGCAGGTGTTCGCGAGGTCTCTTCAGGTACTCGCATTGTAGTTTGCTTTACACCTGTTTTAAGTTCTCTTGTGCAGAGATTAGCAGGTGTTCGCGAGTTCTCTTCAGGTACTCGCGTTGTAGTTTGCTTTACACCTGTTTTAAGTTCTCTTTTGCAGAGATTAGCAAGTGTTCGCGAGGTCTCTTCAGGTACTCGCGTTATGTTTTATACCTGCTTTGAGTTCTCTTTTGTAAAGATTAGCAGGTGATCGCGAGTTTTTTTCAAGTACTCGCGTTATAGATTCTTTTACCTGCTTTTAAGTTCTCTTTTGCAGAGATTAGCAGGTGTTCGCGAGTTCTCTTCAGGTACTCGCATTATGTTTAATACCTGCTTTAAGTTCTCTTTTTGCAGAGATTAGCAGGTGTTCGCGAGTTCTCTTCAGGTACTCGCGTTATGTTTCATACCTGCTTTGAGTTCTCTTTTGCAGAGATTAGCAGGCGATCGCGAGTTTTCTTCAGGTACTCGCGTTATAGATTCTTTTACCTGCTTTTCAGTTCTCTTTTGCAGAGACTAGCAGGTGTTCGCGAGTTCTCTTCAGGTACTCGCATTATGTTTAATACCTGCTTTAGGTTCTCTTTTTGCAGAGATTAGCAGGTGATCGCGAGTTCTCTTCAGGTACTCGCATTATAGATTCTTTTACCTGCTTTTAAGTTCTCTTTTGCAGAGATTAGCAGGTGATCGCGAGTTCTCTTCAGGTACTCGCGTTATAGATTCTTTTGCATGCTTTAAGTTCTCTTTTGCAGAGATTAGCAGGTGTTCGCGAGGTCTCTTCAGGTACTCGCGCTATATTGTATACCTGCTTTCAGTTCTCTTTTGCAGAGGTTAGCAGGTGTTCGCGAGGTCTCTTCAGGTACTCGCGTTATGTTTTATGCCTGCTTTGAGTTCTCTTTTGCAGAGATTAGCAGGTGTTCGCGAGGTCTCTTCAGGTACTCGCGTTATATTGTATACATGCTTTTAGTTCTCTTTTGCAGAGGTTAGCAGGTGTTCACGAGATCTCTTCAAGTACTCGTATTATGTTTTATGCCTGCTTTGAGTTCTCTTTTGCAGAGATTAGCAGGTGTTCGCGAGGTCTCTTCAGGTACTCGTGTTATATTGTATACCTGCTTTTAGTTCTCTTTTGCAGAGGTTAGCAGGTGTTCGCGAGGTCTCTTCAGGTACTCGCGTTATATTGTATACCTGCTTTGAGTTCTCTTTTGCAGAGATTAGCAGGTACTCGCGAGTTCTTTTCAGGTACTCGCGTTATATTCTCTTTTATACTTGCTTCGAGTTCTCTTTTGCAGAGAAACTAGCAGGTGTTAACGAGTTCTGTCCAGATTATCGCGCCATGTTCTTTCTTTACTTATCGAGTTCTCCTCAGAGACTAGTAGATGATTACTAGTCTACCTCAGAGGACAAAATGAGTCGATGTTCGCAAGTTCCCTTAAGGTATTTGTGAATTGTGTTTTATACTTGCTGTAACTCTCCAATCTCACAGGAGAAAGAATAAGTATTTACTAGTTCCTTTGTGGAGAGCCATCAGGTACTCGTCCCCTCTCTGTCTTTTCCACTCTTTTGACAGTTTACCAGTAGCGGATCACGATTTTTGTGGGTCAATACCTACTTTTTCGAAGTTTCTTAGAAATTTGAAAAATTGCGGGGATTATGTTGACCCAGAAATTGGCGATCCTCCCCTGCGAGGCCTCTTTTGCTATATTTTTGCAGATTACGTGCCCGGGAAGGATTAGACCTCACGCAAAGGCTCTTTTTACACCCAAAGTGGTAAGAAGGGGCGACCTCCTCCTTCAAACCGCCAAGGTGAGGCGGCCTCCTTCTTCAAGTCGCCCAGGTGGGGCGGCTTGTGCCTTCAAGTCGCCCAGGTGGGGCGGCTTCTCCCTTCAAGTTGCCCAGGTGGGGCGGCTTCTCTCCTTCAGGCCGCCCAAAGCCGGCGACCTCCTCCTTCAGACCGCCCAAAGCGGGCGGCCTCCTCCTTCAGGTCGCCCAAAGAGGGCGGCCTCCTCCTTCAGACCGCCGAAGGCGGGCGGCTTCCTCCTTCAGACAGCCGAAGGCGAGCCTCCTCCTTCAGACCGCCCGGGTAGGCGGCCTCTCCCTTCAAGTCGCCCAGGTGGGGCGGCTTCTCCCTTCAAGTCGCCCAGGTGGGGCGGATTCTCTCCTTAAGGCCTCCCAAAGGGGGAGACCTCCTCCTTCAGACCGCCGAAGGTGGGCGGCCTCCTCCTTCAGACCGCTGAAGGCGGGCGGCCTCCTCCTTCAGACTGCCCAAACCGGGCGGCCTCCTTCTTCAGACCGCCCAAGCCGGGCGGTCTCCGCCTTCAGGCCGCCCAGCAGGGGCGGTCTCCGCTGTCAAGCCACCCAAGGTGGCGGTCTCCATTGTTCAGACTGCGCGGGTAGGGATCCGGTCACCGGCTCACCGGAGGTGACGACATCGACCAGAGCCTATAAATAGGACCCTCGACCATGAACAAAGGACAGGCAAGTTGGGGGTAAAACTGGCGGCTAGAAACAGCCAGACCGCACCTAGCTGCGGGCTGTCTGGGCGACCTCGGTGGGCAACCCGAGCGGCCTCGGCGAACAGTCCATGGCGGCTTTCTTTTCTTACCCGCAGCTCTCTTTTATTTATTCGGTTTCCATGTACTAAACACACCAAGCTGTAAAACAGATTATTAAATAAAGGGAAAGCCCGCCGCAGGAGTGGCATTTGCCGCAGCGGGCGAAGTCCGGCCTCGCCGCAAGCTAGCGGCCCTCTCTTCTTCAGCTCTTCATTTGCGACTCAAGTAACCAGCTGCACGACCACTGCCCCCTCTCTTTCCTCTGGGATTGAGCGCCGAGGGCGTGGGGAAGATTTTGGATTCAACATTATGACTGTTACAGTTTATGTGCCAAGAGTTGCAAAATCCCACATTACCATTGCAACCAGTTGTATATTGACCTCTAAAATGGGCTAGAATGGTTTAAAATTGTGCTCCATTGGATGTATGCCTAAGAGCATATTCCGTAAAGGTTTTGTGGGCAACAATCAAACATACAAATCAAAAGTTATGACTGTTAGAAGTTTAGGTGTAATTTGGAGCTAAATTTCGCATTACCGCTGCAACCGGCTATATATCGACAACTAAATGAACTGAAATGGGTAAAACTTGTGCTTCAATGAATGTAGTGCTCCGAGCTCATTCCGAGAAGGTGTTGTGGGGTAAAATCAGACAACCGGATAAAAAGTTATTAGTGTTTAAAATTCCAGTGTCATTTGGAGCTAAATCTCTCACTTTCGCTACAAATCGCATCTAAAATTCTTTCATTTTGAAATTTATGTGTCATTTGGAGAAAAATCTCGCATTACTAATAGAACCCACTGTATATCAACCACTAAACGATCTTGAATGGGTTAAAATTGATCTCCATTGGATTTCGGGCTCCTATCTCATTATGAAAAGGTATTGTGGGTGAAAATCTGACAACCGGATCAAAAGTTACTGATGTTTGAAGTTTAGGTCTCCTTTCGAGCTAAATAACTTATTACCAACCCGACTGTATTTTGACCAGTAAACAAACTAGAATGGGTAAAAATTGTTCTTCAGTGGATGTAGGGCTCCAAGCTCATTCCAAAAAGGCGTTGTGCGCAAAAATCGGACAAACAGATCAAAAGTTATGGATGTTACAGTTTATGTGTCAAGAGGAGCAAAATCCCACATTACCAGTGCAACCGGTTGTATATTGACCTCTAAAATGAGCTGGAATGGTTTAAAATTGTGCTCCATTGGATGTATGCCTCAGAGCATATTCCGTAAAGGTGTTGTGGGCAACAATCAAACATACAAATCAAAAGTTATGACTGTTACAAGTTTAGGGGTAATTTGGAGCGAAATTTTCCATTACCGCTGCAACCGGATATATATCGATAACTAAATGAACTGGAATGGTAAATCGTGTGCTCCAATGAAAGTAGTGCTCCGAGCTCATTCCGAAAAGGTGTTGTGGGGTAAAATTAGACAAACAGATCAAAAGTTATTGCTGTTTAAAGTTTGTGTGTCATTTGGAGCTAAATCTCTCACTTTCGCTACAAACCGCATCTAAAATTCTTTCATTTTGAAATTTATGTGTCATTTCGATCTAAATCTCGCATTACCAGTAGAACCCATTGTATATCGACCTATAAACGAGCTTGAATGGGTTAAAATTGTTCTCCATTGGATTTCAGGCTCATATCTCATTATGAAAAGGTATTGTGGGTGAAAATCTGACAACCGGATCAAAAGTTATGGATGTTTGAAGTTTAGGTCTCCTTTCGAGCTAAATACCTTATTACCAACCCGGCTGTATATTGACCACTAAACAAACTAGAATGGGTAAAAATTATTCTCCATTGGATGTAGGGCTCTTAGCTCATTCCAAAAGGGTGTTGTGCGCAAAAATCGGACAACCAGATAAAAAGTTATGGCTGTTACAGTTTATGTGTCAAGAGGAGCAAAATCCCTTATTACCATTGCAACCGGCTGTATATTGACCTCTAAAATGAGCTGGAATGGTTTAAAATTGTGCTCCATTAGATGTATGCCTTCGAGCATATTCCGTAAAGGTTTTGTGGGCAACAATCAAACATACAAATCAAAAGTTATGACTGTTAGAAGTTTAGGTGTAATTTGGAGCTTAATTTCGCATTACCGCTGCAACCGGCTATATATCGACAACTAAATGAACTGGAATGGGTAAAACTTGTGCTCCAAGGAATGTAGTGCTCCGAGCTCATTCTGAAAAGGTGTTGTGGGGTAAAGTTAGACAACCGGATCAAAAGTTATTGATGTTTAAAGTTTCAGTGTCATTTGAAGCTAAATCTCTGACTTTCGCTACAAACCGCATCTAAAATTCTTTCATTTTGAAATTTATGTGTCATTTGGAGGAAATCTTGCATTACCAGTAGAACCCAATGTATATCGACCTCTAAACGAGCTTGAATGGGATAAAATTGTTCTTCTTTGGATTTAGGGCTCCTATCTCATTATGAAAAGGTATTGTGGGTGAAAATCTGACAACCGGATCAAAAGTTACGGATGTTTGAAGTTTAGGTCTCCTTTAAAGCTAAATACCTTATTACCAACCCGGCTGTATATTGACCACTAAACAAACTAGAATGGGTAAAAATTGTTCTCCATTGGATGTAGGGCTCCGAGCTCATTCCAAAAAGGTGTTGTGCACAAAAATCGGACAACTAGATCAAAAGTTATGGCTGTTACAGTTTATGTGCTAAGAGGAGCAAAATCGCACATTACCATTGTTACCGGCTATATATTGACCTCTAAAATGAGCTGGAATGGTTTAAAATTGTGCTCCATTGGATGTATGCCTTCGAGCATATTTCGTAAAGGTGTTGTGGGCAACAATCAAACATACAAATCAAAAGTTATGACTGTTAGAAGTTTAGGTGTAATTTGGAGCTAAATTTTGCATAACCGCTGCAACCGGCTATATATCGATAACTAAATGAACTGGAATGGGTAAATCTTGTGCTCCAATAATTGTAGTGCTCCGAGCTCATTCCGAAAAGGTGTTGTGGGGTAAAATCAGACAACCAGATCAAAAGTTATTGTTGTTTAAAGTTTGAGTGTCATTTGGAGCTAAATCTCTCACTTTCGCTACAAACCGCATCTAAAATTCTTTCATTTTGAAATTTATGTGTCATTTCGATCTAAATCTCGCATTACCAGTAGAACCCATTGTATATCGACCTATAAACGAGCTTGAATGGGTTAAAAATTGTTCTCCATTGGATTTCAGGCTCATATCTCATTATGAAAAGGTATTATGGGTGAAAATCTGACAACCGGATCAAAAGTTATGGATGTTTGAAGTTTAGATCTCCTTTCGAGCTAAATACCTTTTTACCAACCCGGCTGTATATTGACCACTAAACAAAATAGAATGGGTAAAAATTGTTCTCCATTGGATATAGGGCTCCGAGCTCATTCCAAAAAGGTGTTGTGCGCAAAAATCGGACAACCAGATCAAAAGTTATTGCTGTTACAATTTATGTGTCAAGAGGAGCAAAATCCCACATTACCATTGCAACCGGCTGTATATTGACCTCTAAAATGAGCTGGAATGGTTTAAAATTGTGCTCCATTGGATGTATGCCTCCGAGCATATTCCGTAAAGGTTTTGTGGGCAACAATCAAACATACAAATCAAAAGTTATGACTGTTAGAAGTTTAGGTGTAATTTGGAGCTAAATTTCGCATTACTGCTGCAACCGGCTATATATCGACAAGTAAATGAACTGAAATGGGTAAAATTGTGCTTCAATGAATGTAGTGCTCCGAGCTCATTCTGAAATGGTGTTGCGGGGTAAAATCAGACAACCAGATCAAAAGTTATTGATGTTTAAAATTTCAGTGTCATTTGGAGCTAAATCTCTCACTTTCGCTACAAACCCCATCTAAAATTCTTTCATTTTGAAATTTATATGTCATTTGGAGCAAAATCTCGTATTACCAGTAGAACCCACTGTATATCGACCTCTAAATGAGCTTGAATGGGTTAAAATTGTTCTCCGTTGGATTTCGGGCTCCTATCTCATTATGAAAATGTATTCTGGGTGAAAATGTGACAACCAGATCAAAAGTTACGGTTGTTTGAAGTTTAGGTCTCCTTTCGAGCTAAATACCTTATTACCAACCAGGATGTATATCGACCACTAAACAAACTAAAATATGTAAAAATTGTTCTCCATTGGATGAAGGGCTCCGAGCTCATTCCAAAAAGGTGTTGTGCGCAAAAAACGGCAACCTGATCAAAAGTTATGACTGTTACAGTTTATGTGTCAAGAGGAGCAAAATCCCACATTACCATTGCAACCGGCTGTATATTGACCTCTAAAATGGGCTGAAATGGTTTAAAATTGTGCTCTATTGGATATATGCCTCCGACCATATTCCGTAAAGGTTTTGTGGGTAACAATCAAACATACAAATCAAAAGTTATGACTGTTAGAAGTTTAGGTGTAATTTGGAGCTAAATTTTGCATAACCGCTGCAACCGGCTATATTTCGACAACTAAATGAACTGGAATGGGTAAATCTTGTGCTCCAATGAATGTAGTTCTCCGAGCTCATTCCGCAAAGGTGTTTTGGGGTAAAATCAGACTACCAGATCAAAAGTTATTGCTGTTTAAAGTTTGAGTGTCATTTGGAGCTAAATCTCTCACTTTCGCTACAAACCGCATCTAAAATTCTTTCATTTTGATATTTTTGTGTCATTTCGATCTAAATCTCTCATTACCAGTAGAACTTATTGTATATCGACCTCTAAACGAGCTTGAATGGGTTAAAATTATTCTCCATTGGATTTCGAGCTCCTATCTCATTATGAAAAGGTATTGTGGGTGAAAATCTGACAACCGGATCAAAAGTTACGGTTGTTTGATGTTTAGGTCTCCTTTCGAGCTAAATACCTTATTACCAACCCGGGTGTATATCGACCACTAAACAAACTAGAATGGGTAAAAATTGTTCTCCATTGGATGAAGGGCTCCGAGCTCATTCCAAAAAGGTGTTGTGCGCAAAAATCAGCAACCTGATCAATAGTTATGGCTGTTACAGTTTATGTGTCAAGAGGAGGAAAATCCCACATTACCATTGCAACCGGCTGTATATTGACCTCTAAAATGAGCTGGAATGGTTTAAAATTGTGCTCCATTGGATATATGACTCCGAGCATATTCCGTAAAGGTGTTGTGGTGAACAATGAAACATACAAATCAAAAGTTATGACTGTTAGAAGTTTAGGTGTAATTTGGAGCGAAATTTTGCATTACCGCTGCAACCGGCTATAAATCGACAACTAAATTAACAGGAATGGGTAAATCTTGTGATCCATTGAATGTAGTGCTCCGAGCTCATTCCGAAAAGGTGTTGTGGGGTAAAATCAGACAACCAGATCAAAAGTTATTGATGTTTAAAGTTTCAGTGTCATTAGGAGCTAAATCTCTCACTTTCGCTACAAACCGCATCTAAAATTCTTTCATTTTGAAATTTATGTGTCATTTGAAGCAAAATCTCGCATTACCAGTAGAACCCACTGTATATTAACTTCTAAACAAGCTTGAATGGGTTAAAATTGTTCTCCATTGGATTTCGGGCTCCTATCTCATTATGAAAAGGTATTGTGGGTGAAAATCTGACAACCGGATCAAAAGTTACGGATGTTTGAAGTTTAGGTCTCCTTTCGAGCTAAATACCTTATTACCAACCCGGCTGTATATTGACCACTAAACAAACTAGAATGGGTAAAAATTGTTCTCCATTGGATGTTGGGCTCCGAGCTCATTCCAAAAAGGTGTTGTGCGCAAAAATCGGACAACCAGATCTAAAGTTATGGCTGTTACAGTTTATGTGTCAAGAGGAGCAAAATCCCACATTACCATTGCGACCGGCTGTATATTGACCTCTAAAATGAGCTGGAATGGTTTAAAATTGTGCTCCATTGGATGTATGCCTCCGAGCATATTCCGTAAAGGTTTTGTGGGCAACAATCAAACATACAAATCAAAAGTTATGACTGTTAGAAGTTTAGGTGTAATTTGGAGCTAAATTTCGCATTATCGCTGCAACCGGCTATATATCGACAACTAAATGAATTGAAATGGGTAAAAATTGTGCTTCAATGAATGTAGTGCTCCGAGCTCATTCCGAAAAAGTGTTGTGGGGTAAAATCAGACAACAGGATCAAAAGTTATTGATGTTTAAAGTTTTAGTGTCATTTGGAGCTAAATCTCTCTCGTTCGCTGCAAACCACATCTAAAATTCTTTCATTTTGATATTTATGTGTCATTTCGATCTAAATCTCGCATTACCAGTAGAACTTATTGTATATCAACCTCTAAACGAGCTTGAATGGGTTAAAATTGTTCTCCATTTGATTTCGGGCTCCTATCTTATTATGAAAAGGTATTCTGGGTGAAAATCTGACAACCAGATCAAAAGTTACGGTTGTTTGAAGTTTAGGTCTCCTTTGGAGCTAAATACCTTATTACCAACCCGGCTGTATATCGACCACTAAACAAACTAGAATGGGTAAAATTGTTCTCCATTGGATGAAGGGCTCCGAGCTCATTCCAAAAAGGTGTTGTACGCAAAAATCGGCAACCTGATCAAAAGTTATGGCTGTTACAGTTTGTGTGAAGAATAGAAAAATCCCACATTACCATTGCAACCGGCTGTATATTGACCTCTAAAATGGGCTGGAATGGTTTAAAATTGTGCTCCATTGGATGTATGCCTCTGAGCATATTCCGTAAAGGTTTGGTGGGCAACAATCAAACATACAAATCAAAAGTTATGACTGTTAGAAGTTTAGGTGTAATTTGGAGCTAAATTTCGCATTACCGCTGCAACCGGCTATATATCGACAACTAAATGAACTGAAATGGGTAAAACTTGTGCTTCAATGAATGTAGTGCTCCGAGCTCATTCTGAAAAGGTGTTGTGGGGTAAAATCAGACAACCGGATCAAAAGTTATTAATGTTTAAAATTTCAGTGTCATTTGGAGCTAAATCTCTCACTTTCGCTACAAACCGCATCTAAAATTCTTTCATTTTGAAATTTATGTGTCATTTGGAGCAAAATCTCGCATTACCAGTAGAACCCACTGTATATCGACCTCTAAACGAGCTTTAATGGGTTAAAATTGATCTCCATTGGATTTCGGGCTCCTATCTCATTATGAAAAGGTATTGTGGGTGAAAATCTGACAACCGGATCAAAAGTTACGGATGTTTGAAGTTTAGGTCTCCTTTCGAGCTAAATACCTTATTACCAACCCGATTGTAAATTGACCACTAAACAAACTAGAATGGGTAAAAATTGTTCTCCAGTGGATGTAGGGCTCCAAGCTCATTCCAAAAAGGTGTTGTGCGCAAAAATTGGACAACCAGATCAAAATTTATGGATGTTACAGTTTATGTGTCAAGAGGAGCAAAATCCCACATTACCATTGCAACCGGCTGTATATTGACCTCAAAAATGAGCTGGAATGTTTTTAAATTGTGCTCCATTGGATGTATGCCTCCGAGCATATTCCGTAAAGGTGTTGTGGGCAACAATCAAACATACAAATCAAAAGTTATGACTGTTACAAGTTTAGGTGTAATTTGGAGCGAAATTTTCCATTACCGCTGCAACCGGATATATATCTATAACTAATTGAACTAGAATGGTAAATCTTGTGCTCCAATGAATGTAGTGCTCCGAGCTCATTCCGAAAAGCTGTTGTGGGGTAAAATCAGACAACCAGATCAAAAGTTATTGCTGTTAAAAGTTTGAGTGTCATTTGGAGCTAAATCTCTCACTTTCGCTACAAACCGCATCTAAAATTCTTTCATTTTGAAATTTAAGTGTCATTTCAATCTAAATCTCGCATTACCAGTAGAACTCATTGTATATCGACCTATAAACGAGCTTGAATGGGTTAAAATTGTTCTTCATTGGATTTCAGGCTCATATATCATTATGAAAAGGTATTGTGGGTGAAAATCTGATAACCGGATCAAAAGTTATGGACGTTTGAAGTTTAGGTCTCCTTTCGCGCTCAATCCCAGAGGAAAGAGAGGGTGTAGCGGTCGAGCAGCTGGTTACTTGAGTCGCAAATGAAGAGCTGAGTGAGAGAGAAGAAGAGAAGGCCGCTAGCTTGCGGCGAGACCAGACTTCGCCCGCCGCGGCAAATGCCACTCCTACGACGGTCTTTCCCTTTATTTAATAATCTGTATTACAGCTTGTTGTGCTTAGTACATGGAAATAAGAGAAAATACAAGAGAGTTGCGGGTAAGAAAAGAGTAAGCCGCGAGGGCTGTTTGCCGAGGTCGCCTAGACTAGTCGTCGAGGCCTGTTCACAGAGGTCGCCCGGACAGGTCGCCCGGACAGGTCGCCCGGCCTGTTCACATAGGTCGCCCGGTCAGGTCGCTCGGACAGGTCGCCCGGACAGGTAGCCCGGACAGGTCGCAGCTTGGTACGGGCTGACTATTTCTAGCCGCCGGTTTTGTCTCCCACTTGCCTGTCCTTTCTTCATGGTCGAGGGTCCTATTTATAGGCTCTGGGTCGATGTTGTCACCTCCGGTGAGCCGGTGACTGTAGTTCTACCCGCGCGGTCTGATGGAGGAGGCCGCCTACCCGCGCGGTCTAAAGGAGGAGGCCGCCTACCCGCGCGGTCTGAAGGAGGAGGCCGAGTACCCGCGCAGTCTGGAGGAGGAGGCCGCCTACCCGCGCGGTCTGAAGGAGGAGGCCGCCTACCCGCGCGGACTGCAGGAGGAGGCTGCCTACCCGCGTGGACTGAAGGAGGAGGCCGCCTACCCGCACGGAATAAAGGAGGAGGCTGCCTACCCGCGTGGACTGAAGGAGGAGGCCGCCTACCCGCGCGGACTGAAGGAGGAGGCCGCCTACCCGCGCGATCTGAAGGGAGAGACCGCCCCACCTGGGCGACTTGAAGAGAGAAGCCGCCCCACCTGGGCAGTTTGAATGGAGAGGCCGCCCCACCTGGGCAGTTTGAATGGAGAGGCCGCCCCACTTGGGCGGTTTGAATGGAGAGGCCGCCCCACTTGGGCGGTTTGAAGGATGAGGCTGCCCCTTCTTACCACTTCGGGTGTAAAAAGTGCCTTCGCGTGAGGTCTAATCCTTCCCGGGCACATAATTTGCAAAAATGTAGCAAAAGAGGCCTCCCAGGGTAGGATCGCCGATTTCCGGGTCAACATAATCCCCGCACTTTTTCAAATTTCCAAGAAACTTCGAAAAAGTAGGTATTGACCCACAAAAATCGTGATCCGCTACTGGTAAACTATCGAAAGAGTGGGAAAGACAAAGAGGGAACGAGTACCTGATGCCTCTCCACAGAGGAACTAGTGAATGCCTATTCTTTCTCCTGTGAGGGAAGAGAGTCATAGCAAATATAAAACCCAATTCACAAGTACCTGAAGGGAACTTGCGAACATCGGCTCACTTTGTCCTCTAAGGTTGACTAGTAATCACCTACTAGTCTCTGAGGAGAACTCGATAAGTAAAGAAAGAGCGTGGTGCGAGTACCTGAAGAGAACTCGCGAATACCTGCTAACATCTGCAAAAGAGAACTCAAAGCAGGTATAAGAGAAACTATAACACGAGTACCTGAAGAGAACTCACGAGCACCTGCTAATCTCTGCAAAAGAGAACTCACAGCAAGTAAAAAACATAACGCGAGTACCTGAAGAGACCTCGCGAATACCTGCTAATCTCTGCAAAAGAGAACTCAAAGCAGGTATAAAATATAACGCGAGTACCTGAAGAGACCTCGCGAACACCTGCTAATCTCTGCAAAAGAGAACTCAAAGCAGGTATAAAACATAACGCGAGTACCTGAAGAGACCTCGCGAACACCTGCTAATCTCTGCAAAAGAGAACTCAAAGCAGGTATAAAACATAACGCGAGTACCTGAAGAGACCTCGCGAACACCTGCTAATCTCTGCAAAAGAAAACTCAAAGCAGGTATACAATATAACGCGAGTACCTGAAGAGACCTCGCGAATACCTGCTAATCTCTGCAAAAGATAACCCAAAGCAGGTATAAAACATAACGCGAGTACCTGAAGAGACCTCGCGAACACCTGCTAATCTCTGCAAAAGAGAACTCAAAGCAGGTATAAAACATAACGCGAGTACCTGAAGAGACCTCGCGAACACCTGCTAATCTCTACAAAAGAGAACTCAAAGCAGGTATAAAATATAACGCGAGTACCTGAAGAGACCTAGCGAATACCTGCTAATCTCTGCAAAAGATAACCCAAAGCAGGTATAAAACATAACGCGAGTACCTGAAGAGACCTCGCGAACACCTGCTAATCTCTGCAAAAGAGAACTCAAAGCAGGTATACAATATAACGCGAGTACTTGAAGAGACCTCTCGAACACCTGCTAATCTCTGCAAAAGAGAACTCAAAGCAGGTATAAAACATAACGCGAGTACCTGAGGAGACCTCGCGAGCACCTGCTAATCTCTGCAAAAGAGAACTCAAAGCAGGTATAAAATATAACGCGAGTACCTGAAGAGACCTCGCGAGCACCTGCTAATCTCTGCAAAAGAGAACTCAAAGCAGGTATAAAACATAACGCGAGTACCTGAAGAGACCTCGCGAATACCTGCTAATCTCTGCAAAAACAGAACATAAAGCAGGTATGAAATAAAATATAGCGCGAGTACCTGAAGAGACCTCGCGAATACCTGCTAATCTCTGCAAAAACAGAACATAAAGCAGGTATGAAATATAATATAGCGCGAGTACCTGAAGAGAACTAGCGAATACCTGCTAATCTCTGCAAAAGATAACCCAAAGCAGGTATAAAACATAACGCGAGTACCTGAAGAGACATCGCGAACACCTGCTAATCTCTGCAAAAGAGAACTCAAAGAAGGTATACAATATAACGCGAGTACCTGAAGAGACCTCGCGAACACCTGCTAATCTCTGCAAAAGAGAACTCAAAGCAGGTATAAAACATAACGCGAGTACCTGAAGAGACCTCGCGAGCACCTGCTAATCTCTGCAAAAGAGAACTCAAAACAGGTATTAAATATAACGCGAGTACCTGAAGAGACCTCGCGAGCACCTGCTAATCTCTACAAAAGAGAACTCTAAGCAGGTATAAAACATAACACGAGTACCTGAAGAGACCTCGCGAATACCTGCTAATCTCTGCAAAAATAGAACATAAAGCAGGTATGAAATATAATATAGCGCGAGTACCTGAAGAGAACTCGCGAACACCTGCAAATCTCTGAAAAAGAGAACTTAAAAGCAGGTAAAAGAATCTATAACGCGAGTACCTGAAGAGAACCCGCGAATACCTGGAAATCTCTGCAAAACAGAACTCAAAGCAGGTATAAAACATAATGCGAGTACCTGAAGAGACCTCGCGAACACCTGCTAATCTCTGCAAAAGAGAACTCAAAGCAGGTATAAAACATAACGCGAGTACCTGAAGAGACCTCGCGAGCACCTGCTAATCTCTCCAAAAGAGAACTCAAAGCAGGTATAAAATATAATGCGAGTACCTGAAGAGACCTCGCGAGTACCTGCTAATCTCTGCAAAAGAGAACTCAAAGCAGATATAAAACATAACGCGAGTACCTGAAGAGACCTCGCGAATACCTACTAATCTCTGCAAAAGATAACCCAAAGCAGGTACAAAACATAACGCGAGTACCTGAAGAGACCTCGCGAACACCTGCTAATCTCTGCAAAAGAGAACTCAAAGCAGGTATAATACATTCCGCGAGTACCTGAAGAGACCTCGCAAACACCTGCTAATCTCTGCAAAAGAGAACTCAAAGCAGGTATAAAACATAACGCGAGTACCTGAAGAGACCTCGCGAACACCTGCTAATCTCTGCAAAAGAGAACTCAAAGCAGGTATAAAACATAACGCGAGTACCTGAAGAGACCTCGCGAATACCTGCTAATCTCTGCAAAAGATAACCCAAAGCAGGTATAAAACATAACGCAAGTACCTGAAGAGACCTCGCGAACACCTGCTAATCTCTGCAAAAGAGAACTCAAAGCAGGTATACAATATAACGCGAGTACCTGAAGAGACCTCGCGAACACCTGCTAATCTCTGCAAAAGAGAACTCAAAGCAGGTATACAATATAACGCGAGTACCTGAAGAGACCTCACGAATACCTGCTAATCTCTGCAAAAGAAAACCCAAAGCAGGTATAAAACATAACGCGAGTACCTGAAGAGACCTCGCGAATACCTGCTAATCTCTGCAAAAGATAACCCAAAGCAGGTATAAAACATAACGCGAGTACCTGAAGAGACCTCGCGAACACCTGCTAATCTCTGCAAAAGAGAACTCAAAGCAGGTATAAAACATAACGCGAGTACCTAAAGAGACCTCGCGAGCACCTACTAATCTCTGCAAAAGAGAACTCAAAGCAGGTATAAAACATAACGCGAGTACCAGAAGAGACCTCGCGAACACCTGCTAATCTCTGCAAAAGAAAACTCAAAGTAGGTATACAATATAACGCGAGTACCTGAAGAGACCTCGCGAATACCTGCTAATCTCTGCAAAAAATAACCCAAAGCAGGTATAAAACATAACGCGAGTACCTGAAGAGACCTCGCGAACACCTGCTAATCTCTGCAAAAGAGAACTCAAAGCAGGTATACAATATAACGCGAGTACCTGAAGAGACCTCGCGAAAACCTGCTAATCTCTGCAAAAGAGAACTCAAAGCCGGTATAAAACATAACGCGAGTACCTGAAGAGACCTCGCAAGCACCTGCTAATCTCTGCAAAAGAGAACTCAAAGCAGGTATAAAATATAACGCGAGTACCTGAAGAGACCTCGCGAGCACCTACTAATCTCTGCAAAAGAGAACTCTAAGCAGGTATAAAACATAACGCGAGTACCTGAAGAGACCTCGCGAGCACCTGCTAATCTCTGCAAAAGAGAACTCAAACCAGGTATAAAACATAACGCGAGTACCTGAAAAGACCTCGCGAGCACCTGCTAATCTCTGCAAAAGAGAACTCAAAGCAGGTATAAAATATAACGCGAGTACCTGAAGAGACCTCGCGAGCACCTGCTAATCTCTGCAAAAGAGAACTCTAAGCAGGTATAAAACATAACGCGAGTACCTGAAGAGACCTCGCGAATACCTGCTAATCTCTGCAAAAACAGAACATAAAGCAGATATGAAATATAATATAGCGCGAGTACCTGAAGAGAACTCGCGAACACCTACAAATCTCTGAAAAAGAGAACTTAAAGCAGGTATACAATATAACGTGAGTACCTGAAGAGATCTCGCGAATACCTGCTAATCTCTGCAAAAGATAACCCAAAGCAGGTATAAAACATAACGCGAGTACCTGAAGAGACCTCGCGAACACCTGCTAATCTCTGCAAAAGAGAACTCAAAGCAGGTATACAATAAAATGCGAGTACCTGAAGAGACCTCGCGAACACCTGCTAATCTCTACAAAAGAGAACTCAAAGCAGGTATAAAACATAACGCGAGTACCTGAAGAGACCTCACGAGCACCTGCTAATCTCTGCAAAAGAGAACTCAAAGCAGGTATAAAACATAACGGGAGTACCTGAAGAGACCTCGCGAACACCTGCTAATCTCTGCAAAAGAAAACTCAAAGCAGGTATACAATATAACGCGAGTACCTGAAGAGACCTCGCGAATACCTGCTAATCTCTGCAAAAGATAACCCAAAGCAGGTATAAAACATAACGCGAGTACCTGAAGAGACCCCGCGAACACCTGCTAATCTCTGCAAAAGAGAACTCAAAGCAGGTATACAATATAACGCGAGTACCTGAAGAGACCTCGCGAACACCTGCTAATCTCTGCAAAAGAGAACTCAAAGCAGGTATAAAACATAACGCGAGAACCTGAAGAGACCTCGCGAGCACCTGCTAATCTCTGCAAAAGAGAACTCAAAGCAGGTATAAAATATAACGCGAGTACCTGAAGAGACCTCGCGAGCACCTGCTAATCTCTGCAAAAGAGAACTCTAAGCAGGTATAAACATAACGCGAGTACCTGAAGAGACCTCGGGAGCACCTGCTAATCTCTGCAAAAGAGAACTCAAAGCAGGTATAAAACATAACGCGAGTACCTGAAGAGACCTCGCGAGCACCTGCTAATCTCTGCAAAAGAGAACTCAAAGCAGGTATAAAATATAACGCGAGTACCTGAAGAGACCTCGCGAGCACCTGCTAATCTCTGCAAAAGAGAACTCTAAGCAGGTATAAAACATAACGCGAGTACCTGAAGAGACCTCGCGAGCACGTGCTAATCTCTGCAAAAGAGAACTCAAAGCAGGTATAAAACATAACGCGAGTACCTGAAGAGACCTCGCGAATACCTGCTAATCTCTGCAAAAACAGAACATAAAGCAGGTATGAAATATAATATAGCGCGAGTACCTGAAGAGACCTCGCGAATACCTGCTAATCTCTGCAAAAAAAGAACATAAAGCAGGTATAATGAATTCATAACTGTTAGTCTTTGCTATTTTACTTACTTGTGGATATTCATATGCGATCTTCTGTTTTTAGCGTTATTCCTTATAAAACTTCAAATCCTTTCTGAAAAACCTCCAGGGAAAAGATATCTCCAAAAGAATAATTGTCCAGTTATCATGAAATGTTGCCGTGACGGTTTAACATTTTAGTTCTAAAGTAGATCCTGATTGGCTCAGTGAAGATGAATCGCGGGCTGAAACTGCCAGAGATTATATCTTCATAAGCTCTGATTGTAAGCAATGAGCCGTGCAGTTAGAGCAATCCAGAGGATTAATAAGTCCATTTCCCGACTATTAGAGTGAAAGAATACTGCCTTGTGGTTTCCTGTAATAGCCCGCTTTCCAGCTTTAAAGCCAGATACGTTTTACCCACTTGGATAGCATATTATGCAGCCATTTTTCATAACCTGTAGTACTCTTTCAAACCGATCGGCTTGATAGATAAAACCGCCTGGTCTAAAAGTTTTTCAACTTTTAAATGACCAAGTGGACCAATATTTGTACCTGTTAGATACTACTTTTCTCCAAATGATCGAGGATCATAAGAGAGATAATTTTCCTGTAAGGAAAAAGGAATGGCTACAGACTCAGATGACCAAGTGGGCGGGTGGGCCTAGGCGGCGAACATTGCTTTCCTCAAGTGGTCATAAGAGCTGTAGAAATAAAGAAAAAGGAAGTACAGACCCAGATGACCAAGTGGGCAGGTGGGCCTAGGCGGCGAACATTGATTTCCTCAAGTGGTCATAAGGGCTGTAAACGACTCAACTGCTCTCTTGCCTAGGGCTACAAGCCGAGTTGATCAATTGGGCAGGTGGGCCTAGGCGGCGAACATTGCTTTCCTCAGAGAGATCAACTCAGTTGTGGGTCCCGCTTAGGCATCGCTTGAGAGTACCTAGGAGTATTCGATGGTCACAGACTAAGATGATCAGTTGGGCAGGTGTGGTTATGCCGCGGAGGCTATACCGACATTGCTTTCCTCAGAAAGATCATCAAAGATGTAACTATATCCCTCTCGGGGCATGATAGAGCCAACATTCACCTAGACCTCCCTTGATGCAGGGGTGTGTCGGATATCAGCCGGGATCCAAGGTTCCGAAGACCACCGCACGGGAATTGGCAAGCTACCACTACACGTGTGCGAAAACTCCCCGCTACACATGATCTTCGTGGTTTTACACTAATGACAACAATCTGAGAGGGTTCGAGCAGAACTTGGCGATGTCTCCATGGTTCAGTGAGTTTGATAATAAGGAACAGACAAGTCACAAGGAAGAGTGTTAGTGTTGTATCCACTTCATTCGATATCAAAATACAAACAAATGAGAGCATTATCATTAAGCATAGAACCGTTTTGAAGACCACCGCACTAGTCTTATAGTTGCTTCATCTTGAACTGAGGTTCTTAGTGAAGTAGCCGCCTCAAACGCTTGTAGATGAAAAACTGGATCACTTATCCCAGAATAGAGTAGTAGCCTCGGTTCAACTCGGAAGTGCCTCTCAACAAATTTTGTTTAATAATGGGAAGGATCTTGGTATTATCCTGCAACAAAAGTTAGCCCATCAACTTGATATGGAGAATTACTCATACACACCTTATAGAACTCATGGCGAGGAATAGAGAGATTTTCTGCTTCAAATCGCGCCCAATGTTCTATATGATTGCCGAAAAGTTTGTCATTGGTAGTTGTTACAGCATGAAGTTGAGAATCCACTTGTTCTTTGAGTGGAATGTTCTCCGCTAATAGGTGATGGATGTCATTGTTTTGCACACGCATTTCTGGGTGATCGGAGGGATGCCTGAGGCCCTTGGACGGATGATCCATGAAAACAGAAATTGCCGAAAGAGAAAAACTGAAATAACTTTCAAACGGAGCCGAATTTTTGAAATCTGAGGGCTGAAAAGTGGCTGAACGGAAAACCCCGTTAAATTTTTGGATAGTTCGGCTCGATCCGGTCGCGTCGGGCTTTGAATTTCTGAATTCCGACACCCGGATCAAAAGTTATGGGCGTTTTAAAATCGAGTGTATTTTAGGGAAAATCTCGCATCTTCATCGCAACTGTTGTTCATCAACCACTCGCTATCTGAAGGTCGCGTGTTTCTGTTGAATCCGAAATTGTCCCCACTCCCTCGGCGCTCAATCCCAGAGGAAAGAGAGGGGGTAGCGGTCGAGCAGCTGGTAACTTGAGTCGCAAATGAAGAGCTGAGTGAGAGAGAAGAAGAGAGGGCCGCTAGCTTGCGGCGAGACCAGACTTCGCCCGCCGCGGCAAATGCCACTCCTGCGACGGGCTTTCCCTTTATTTAATAATCTGTATTACAGCTTGTTGTGCTTAGTACATGGAAATAAGAGAAAATACAAGAGAGTTACGGGTAAGAAAAGAGTAAGCCGCGAGGGCTGTTTGCCGAGGTCGCCTGGACTAGTCGCCGAGGCCTGTTCACAGAGGTTGCCCGGACAGGTCGCCCGGACAGGTCGCCCGGCCTGTTCACAGAGGTCGCCCGGTCAGGTCGCCCGGTCAGGTCGCTCGGACAGGTCGCCCGGACAGGTCGCAGCTTGGTACGGGCTGACTATTTCTAGCCGCCGGTTTTGTCTCCCACTTGCCTTTCCTTTCTTCATGGTCGAGGGTCCTATTTATAGGCTCTGGGTCGATGTCGTCACCTCCGGTGAGCCGGTGACTGTAGTTATACCCGCGCGGTCTGAAGGAGGAGGCCGCCTACCCGCGCGGTCTGAAGGAGGAGGCCGCCTACCCGCGCGGTCTGAAGGAGGAGGCCGACTACCCGCGCGGTCTGAAGGAGGAGGCCGCCTACCCGCGCGGTCTGAAGGAGGAGGCCGCCTACCCGCGCGGACTGAAGGAGGAGGCTGCCTACCCGCGGGCACTGAAGGAGGAGGCCGCCTACCCGCGCGGACTGAAGGAGGAGGCTGCCTACCCGCGTGGACTGAAGGAGGAGGCCGCCTACCCGCGCGGATTGAAGGAGGAGGCCGCCTACCCGCACGATCTGAAGGGAGAGACCGCCCCACCTGGGCGACTTGAAGGGAGAAGCCGCCCCACCTGGGCAGTTTGAATGGAGAGGCCGCCCCACATGGGCGGTTTGAGTTGAGAGGCCGCCCCACTTGGGCGGTTTGAATGGAGAGGCCGCCCCACTTGGGCGGTTTGAAGGATGAGGCTGCCCCTTCTTACCACTTCGGGTGTAAAAAGTGCCTTCGCGTGAGGTCTAATCCTTCCCGGGCACATAATCTGCAAAAATGTAGCAAAAGAGGCCTCCCAGGGTAGGATCGCCGATTTCCGGGTCAACAAACCAGGCTGTATATTGACCACTAAACAAACTAGAATGGGTAAAAATTGTTCTCCATTGGTTGTAGGGCTCCGAGCTCATTCCAAAAAGGTGTTGTGCGCAAAAATTGGACAACCAGATCAAAAGTTATGGCTGTTACAGTTTATGTGTCAAGAAGAGCAAAATCCCTCATTACCATTGCAACCGATTGTATATTGACCTCTAAAATGAGCTGGAATGGTTTAAAATTGTGCTCCATTAGATGTATGCCTCTGAGCATATTCCGTAAAGGTTTTGTGGGCAACAATCAAACATACAAATCAAAAGTTATGACTGTTAGAAGTTTAGGTGTAATTTGGAGCTAAATTTTGCATTTCCGCTGCAACCCGCTATATATCGACAGCTAAATGAATTGGAATGGGCAAAACTTGTGCTCCAAGGAATGTAGTGCTCCGAGCTCATTCTGAAAAGGTGTTGTGGGGGTAAAGTCAGACAACCGGATCAAAAGTTATTGTTGTTTAAAGTTTGAGTGTCATTTGAGCTAAATCTCTCACTTTCGCTACAAACCGCATCTAAAATTCTTTCATATTGAAATTTATGTGTCATTCGGAGGTAAATCTCGCATTACTAGTACAACCCACTATATATCGACCTCTAAACGAGTTTGAATGAGATAAAATTGTTCTTCATTGGATTTAGGGCTCCTATCTCATTATGAAAAGGTATTGTGGGTGAAATTCTGACAACCGGATCAAAAGTTACGGATGTTTGAAGTTTAGGTCTCCTTTCGAGCTAAATACCTTATTACCAACCCGACTGTATATTGACCACTAAACAAACTAGAATGGGTAAAAATTGTTTTCCATTGTATGTAGGGCTTCGAGCTCATTCCCAAAAGGTGTTGTGCTCAAAATCGGACAACCAGATCAAAAGTTATGGCTGCTACAGTTTATGTGTAAAGAGGAGCAAAATCCCACATTACCATTGCAACCGGATGTATATTGACCTCTAAAATGAGCTGGAATGGTTTAAAATTGTGCTCCATTGGATGTATGCCTCCGAGCATATTCCGTAAAGGTTTTGTGGGCAACAATCAAACATACAAATCAAAAGTTATGACTGTTAGAAGTTTAGGTGTAATTTGGAGCTAAATTTCGCATTACCGCTGCAACCGGCTATATATCGACAACTAAATGAACTGGAATGGGTAAAACTTGTGCTTCAATGAATGTAGTGCTCTGAGATCATTCTGAAAAGGTGTTGTGGGTTAAAATCAGACAAACAAATCAAAAGTTATTGCTGTTTAAAGTTTGAGTGTCATTTGGAGCTAAATCTCTCACTTTCGCTAAAAATCGCATCTAAAATTCTTTCATTTTGAAAATTATGTGTCATTTCGATCTAAATTTCGCATTAACAGTAGAACCCATTGTACATCGACATCTAAACGAGCTTGAATGGGTTAAAATTGTTCTCCATTGGATTTCGGGCTCCTATCTAATTATGAAAAGGTATTGTGGGTGAAAATCTGACAACCGGATCAAAAGTTACGGATGTTTGAAGTTTAGGTCTCCTTTCGAGCTAAATACCTTATTACCAACCCAGGTGTTTATTGACTACTAAACAAACTAGAATGGGATAAAAATTGTTCTCCATTGGATGTAGGGCTCCGAGCTCATTCCAAAAAGGTGTTGATCGCAAAAATCGGACAACCACATCAAAAGTTATGGCTGTTATAGTTTATGTGTCAAGAGGAGCAAAATCCCACATTATCATTGCAACAGGCTGTATATTGACCTCTAAAATGAGCTGGAATGGTTTAAAATTGTGCTCCAGTTGGATGTATGCCTCCGAGCATATTCCGTAAAGGTTTTATGGGCAACAATCAAACATACAAATCAAAAGTTATGACTGTTAGAAGTTTAGGTGTAATTTGGAGCTAAAACTTCGCATTACCGCTGCAACCGGCTATATATCGACAACTAAATGAACTGAAATGGGTAAAACTTGTGCTTCAATGAATGCAGTGCTCCGAGCTCATTCCGAAAAGGTGTTGTGGGGTAAAATCAGACAACCGGATCAAAAGTTATTGAGGTTTAAAGTTTCATTGTCATTTGGAGCAAAATCTCTCACTTTCGCTACAAACCGCATCTAAAATTCTTTCATTTTGAAATTTATGTGTCATTTGAAGCAAAATCTCACATTACCAGTAGAACCTGTTGAGTCCGAAATCGCACCTCCGAAGGAAATCGGAGGCTGCGGGCTGCCAGTTACTTTTTGGTTAGAGAAAATGAGACAGCTGGCAGTGGTCAAGGCCAGACTTCGCCCGTCACTGGCGAATGCCACTCCTGTGATGGGCTTTCCTTTGATTGAAGTAAAGAGATTACATCGGGCTACAAGAGTAGAAATGAAGAAGCCGGCCGGTTAGACAGGTCGCAAGACGGGAAACTCGAGGCCGCAGCTCAAACAAGCGAGCTCTTGGATTCGAGTGTACCTCTCTTGGGAACGTCGCCGCACCCTATTTATATGCTTGGGGGCCTGCCCGAACGAGTCAGGGATAGAATAAACGCCTGCCCGGGTACAGGAGAAATGAGCAGGCTGTGACGGGATATAAACAGGAGAGAAAACAGAAGCCGCGCGGCTTTGCGGCTTGAGCTTTCGATCTGTCTTCACCAGGGGTTGAAGATGCTGAGACCAAGGCGATGATGCAACCCGGGCGGTCTCCGACTTGAGACCACGGCTTGTCTTTTGGACTTGGTCTTGGTTGCCTCCATGGCACAGCCCTGGCGATCTTCGACTTGAGACCGCGGCTTGCCCTTTGGATTTGGGCCTTGCTAGTCTTCATGGTGCAACCTGGGCGGTCTCCGACTTGAGACCGCGGCTTGCCTTTTGAATCTTGAGTTTTGCTGGTCTTCCATCTCTGGAGGCGATCTAAACCATGTCAGACCACCCGGTTTGTGCTGGTTGGTGTTGATAGACTTTGTTAAATCCGAACCGTGCGACTTGTATCCTCAAACCGCTCGGTCTACGAGTAATGTTGTTCGGAAGCGGTCTTCTGGGTAAACATAATCCCCGCATATTTTCAAATTCTGAGGAGGTTTCGAAAATATTAGTTCTAGCCTGGAGACCAGCGCCGATCTTGCCTTGTGGGTTATAAATGTTCTGGAAGCTTCTATTTCCTCATAATTGCAACGCTATCACGAGTCACTACTCGCCGCTCGCGGTCAGAACTTTCCGACTAAATAGTCCAATCAAGATGGTATATCTTATGGCCCAGTTTGAAGACCGCCAGAAGCCAGGCAAAGACCGCGGGGGAGTTCCCCCAAGGATAAAAAGAAGAGGAGGAAGGCCTAGCCCAACAATACGGTGACCATTGCCTCTATGGGTAAGCCGGCCGACCGGCCTCCTGTGCTGACAGTCGATTTATCGACTAGGAATGATGCGGGTTGCTCGAACCCGCCTCCAGCTTATCCTACTGTTCTTCCTAATAAGGCGACCAACCCGCCACCTCCTCTAGACAAGACGGACTCGGAAGCCGCCATCCCGAAGGCCGACGGGGACGATTCTTTTAAAATGGAAATCACTCCCTCTGGCGTATACCACATGAAGGTAAAAGATGAAGGAGGTGAAACGGTTGATTCCCCCAAGCCGACCGGCCAGCAGATCCCGATAGTGAACATTGAGGACAGCCCGGTTTCCTCAAAACAAGCCGGCCAGGAATCGACCAAGAAGAGGAAAGGAGCTGAGTCAACGACGGACAGGCTTCTGAAAAAGGTGCAGAGCATAAAGGCCAAAAATAAAGCGGCTTCCAGGAAACCGGGAGCGGGTAACCTGCAAGGCAAGTCTCGCAAAAAAGAATTTCGGAGGGAGTAGCTACTCCTTCACCCAAGTCGAGCAACCCGGTTCATACTGATGCGCACAGTATCTCTGTAAGTGATATCATTAGGGACCTTGATTCCCTCCAGAAGCAAGACGACCTACTTAGAACTTCTTCCGATCTACAGGCTGCTGATCCTCCTGGAAAGGAGGAGGCCGCCCCGACTGAGGATGAGGCCAGTATTAAGGAGACAACCCTGGCAATGGACGCGACCAGAATTGAGAAAGCCGCACCGGCTCCCAAGATTCTATGATGACTGGGCTTCGGCTTATACAAGAGAAGGCAGAGAAAGTAAGAGATCAGATGAACAAACCGCCGCAGCCGCCGCCTAATCTTCTCTTACAAGGTAAAGTGGTCGCGGATTACCGCCCTGTTCGTTTTTTCAAAATGCGGTCTCGAAACAAGTCGCGCGACTTGTTTTTGAATCCGTCACCAATCTTTTTTCCCTCCGCTGCTCAATTTTCTGCTGCCATGCGGAGGCAAAGCGAGAGATCGTGGAGAGAACAGCGCCGAAGGATAGATTCCGAGCAAGCAATACGATCTATCCTCTCAAATTTTACCCAAACTGTTGCGGCTTGTATGTGAGGAGAAATTGGAAAGAGCGTTCTTCTTTTGATAATCCCCCCGTTATATGAAATTATATTCGGCCGACCTTTTTGACTGTCTTTTTCATTGCAGATGATCGTGATTCTATTCCGAAACCGGGTGAGCTGGTGACTTATCTTCCTCCACTGGATTCCTCCCTACTAAGTTCCTCAGTTATTCCGGATACCCGGATGGAGGATGAGGTGACCGGTCTTCAAAGGAAATTTGAAACCCTTAAGAAGCAGCTGAAGGCTCTCGAGGAGCGGAAGAAAGCCGCCCAGGACGAAAAGGCCGCACTGCGGGCTGAGATGGAGGATGAACGGAAAGAAAGTCCGTGGTGCGCTGGAGGCCGAACGGAAAGAGCGTCGAGAGAAGGAGAAGGCGCAGCAAGACCAGGTGGCCGCGCTGACCGCCCGGACTTGATAGAGGAAAGAAGGAGATCCACAAACTCGAAGGGGACTGTGCCTACTATAGAGACAAATACTTCCATCTGACAAGGGTGGTCGGCGGAAGCCGACGTCCTCTTAATGTAGCTGATGAAGGCTGGCGTGGGTCACACCGCTCGGTTGCTGGGACGAGCTCGACTCTTCCAGCAGCTGGAATGATCCACCCTGTTGCTAGTGCGAATGAGGCCGTCGCGGCCTTACTTACTCGCGTGATCCCGGCAGTGCGAGTAGAGCGAGATGTTGCGCGGCTTCATAGCATGATCAACCATCTCAATCACAGCCTTAATCAGATGCAAGGGACTGTTCTTCAGATCGGTGACCATGTCGCTGCGACTCCATAGAGAAGATGCGCCGAGCGATGCTCGCTAGTGACAAGCGGTTTTCAGACAATTATTTGTAATATTTTATTCGGTCTTTTGGACTGACTTAACTGCTTGAGTTTGATTTTATGACATTCGGTCTGTCTTTCAGACCCCTCGGTCTGTGTATTTGAATGTGCTTTACTTTCTTCCTTCGTATGTTGATTAATGCCTGCGAATTGCTTTATAAGCCGAGCAGCTTGTTTCTATTGTTTCCTTAAACCACCTGCTTGGATTTTACTTGTGGTTTGTTCCTAATGAATTAGCACTGTATAGAAATGTGCCCGCGCAGGTTGATTAGGCTAGCCGCGATTTGACCTTTGCTAAATGCAGATCACCCATTCTTATAAGTAGCGCCTTTCCGAAGACCTTCTCACTTGAATTTCAAAATGGGAGCAAAACGCCAGCCGAAGCGACCTGCGAAGACATCTGCTACCCGCTCTGAAGCCGCTCTAGCATTCCATTCAGGCAGACCTCAAGGAATGCCGCCTGACTAAAGCCGAATTGGACGAGTTTGTTGATAAGCATATGAAAGGGAGTCCGCTGCTCGCGGGACTTCCGCTCCGCGATGAGCGGATGAACTCCTCTGGACCGAATCAAATCGCAATCCCAATCGATTACTTCGATTGCGGCTTCAAGTTCCCCATATCGATTGAACTCACCTATGGTCTTTGACCACTACGGAGTTGTCCCCGGCCAAATCTCCCCCAACTCGATGGCCGGGATATGCAGCTTCATTTCATATCTGCGGTCTGAGAGAGTCCGCTTCTCCATGGACCTCTTCAGAAAAATGTTCTCGGTGCGGGCTATCCCAGACTCCGAGTCGAACGTGTTCAAGGGCCACCTCTACTTTGGCTGTCGGGGGTTGAAGATGGTCAACCTTGCGAATAAGGTCACGGCCTGGTCGGAGAGATATCTTATATTTGAAGGCCGACTCGGCCTATCGAATCCGAACCCGCAGGTGCTAGCCAGAGGATGCCTTTCAGCAAATCGCCATCAGCGAGGTTGAGAAGAAGACCTGCAAGCTTCTTGAGAATGAGCAGCTCAATGTACGCCACTACATTCCACTGCTTGCCGAGTTGGAAAATGCCCGACCTGAAGACAGTAAGTTTTTCTTCAACCCGCTTCCTGCTTCGATGTTGACCGCACACGGTCTTTTGTTCTAACTCCCTTTTCTTTTACAGCTGAGGCCATTGTTCCCAAATACAAGCGGGTCAGCCCGGCCGGCTTGATCCTAACTCAGGGTGAGAGGAGACAAAGGAAGGGCAAAAACAAGTCGTTGCTATCTGATGGCAAGGATTCGACCTCCTCAGGCGACTTCTCCTCCCTCCGTTCCTTCAGCAAAGTGAAGGATTTAAAAGGCCGCACGGTCTTGACCTGGCACCCTGGACGTCGATGGTGTCCAGGTCTCTACTGCGCTCCCCCACTGGGCTAATGAGAAGTCGGGTCGTCATGCTGAGGCCGCTAGCATCGCCATGTTTGGCTGGCGAAACTTCAGGCGACTGAGGAAGATCCCTGAGGAGGAGCTCGCCCGGGAGGCTGCGCGGGTTGGTGATGAGAGCTTCATTACCAACGCCTTTATGGGGATGACCTTAAAAATATTGATCCGAGCGAATGATCATCTAGAGAAGGAAAATGCCGAATTGAAGAAGGAAGTCGCGCGGCTAAAGGAGGCCGAGTTGGTAAGTTATCACCTGGCTAGCCATCTTTCTGCTTTTTCCAGACCGTGCGGTCTCTTACCTTAACTCTCTTTTGCAGACAAACTATAATGAGACCGATCCAGTCTATCAGGAAGAACTTTTCCCTCATGCTGTCGAGGGAATTGATAACGCCTTTAACCGCCTGCGAGAGCTCAAAGGGTTCGCGCCCGATTTTGAGAATTTCACTTTCTCTGACGCCTACCCGACCTTGCAGAAGAAACTAGAGAAGATCAGGCGGAAAGCCAAAGGGAAGAACAAAGTTGATGGGTCCAGTTCGGAGGAAAGTGATGACGAGGATGATGAAGCTGAAGAGCCCGCTGCGGCTAAGGACGGTGAAAGCGGCTCGGACTTTGAGTCCAGTGACTTTGAAGAAGAGGCCCAACGCAAGTCGGGCGAGCTGGGCAGCTCGTCTTCGTCGGGCAGCGAGGGCTATTCTCCTAATGATTCGATTGATGGCAGAGAGCACTCGAGCACTCCTGCATCTAAAAAGCTTAGGTCGGGTGGTCAATAGTTGTATTTTGTCTTTATTTTGAATAGCCGACGGTTTGATTTTGTTAACCGGTCGGTTAAAAAACAATGAAAAGATATTTTGATAATGAAATGGAAAGTTTTTACCTGTTTAGGAGTTTGCTTTTTATGACTTACTTGTGATTGTTTGCGATCTCATTCTGTTTCGGATAATTAGCTCTTCTAGCCAAGTCGTGCGGCTTAATAATGACCCAGTCAGTTCGGGTACTGAACCTTCAGAATTCCGATAGCCATTCGAACGTTGTAAATCCTATTCAGATGGCTTGTTTCTGTGATCCCGACTCAGCAATAACCCGGGAGAATATCAACCATTCATACCTTGATAAATAATTGATGCGATCATAATATATAGTCGGGCGGATAGAAATCTGAACTTTCTAGGTTTCTAATATGAATACCCTGAGTTAACCGAATGCAATTTCAAGCCGCTGTGATTATTATATCCTGACTGCAAGTTGTGCGACTTGAATGTATCTCATGTGATCAGATGTCTGTATATATGAATTCAAACCGCGCGATTACTTGTCGTCCTTATATAATTACTTCGCAAAAAATAGAGAATACCGAATCAGAAGAAAATAATCAAGAGGTCGTGAATTCAACATTGAGCTCGGACGGCCTATAATTTAGATCTTTGAAAGTCCCATTCCTGAGCATAAGTTTTAAATGATAAATCCGTGCGATCTGTATATGGTCCGGGCGGATAATGTAACGATCTCTATCTTGTACGAATCATAATTACATTCCGTGTGAAGAGCCCGTTTTTAACCGAACGGGTATAACTAATACTTCGCAAGGATGATAGATTATAAATCGGATGATAAGGTCGACCGGTCACTGTCATGATCCACACGTTGATAGGCCTTATGTCATTTTGCGATATCCTGCTTGTTTTAAATCGCCCAGTTTAATAACCAGACCGCCCGATACTTCCGTACCTGCTTATTTCAAACCGTCCGGTTTAGTAATCAGATGACCCGATAACTTTGGTACCTGCTTATTTCAAACCACCCGGTTTAAGTCTCAAGCCGACCAGATAACTTTGGTACCTAGTTATTTCAAACCGCCCGGTTTAGGCCTCAAGCCGACCGGTTTGTGATGTACATAAAAAATCCTGTTTTTTCTCCCAAATGGTCTAGAATGACCAGATGAGACAATTTCCTGTAATGTAACAAGAAATGGCTACAGACTCAGATGACCAAGTGGGCAGGTGGGCCTAGGCGGCGAACATTGCTTTCCTCAAGTGGTCATAAGAGCTGTAGAAATAAAGAAAAAGTAAATACAGAGCCAGATGACCAAGTGGGCAGGTGGGCCTAGGCGGCGAACATTGCTTTCCTCAAGTGTTCATAAGGGATGTAAGCGACTCGACTGCTCTCTTGCATAGGGCTACAAGCCGAGTTGATCAATTGGGCAGGTGGGCCAAGGCGGCGAACATTGATTTCCTCAGAGAGATCAACTCAGTTGTGGGTCCCAGCTTAGGCATCGCTTGAGAGTACCTAGGATTATTCGATGGTCACAGTCTAAGATGATCAGTTGGGCAAGTGTGGTTATGCCGCGTAGGCTATACCGAAATTACTTTCCTCAGAGAGATCATCAGAGCTGTAACTATATTCCTTTCGGGGCATGATAGAGCTAACATTCACCTAGTCCTCCCTTGATGCAGGGGTGTGTCAGATAACCGCCGGGATCCAAGATTCTGAAGACCACCTGCACATGAATTGGCAATCTACCACTACACGTGTGCGAAAACTCCCCGCTACACATGATATTCGTGGTTTTATGTTAATGACTACAATCCGAGGGGGTTCGAGCAGAACTTGGCGATGTCTCCGTGGTTCAGCGAGGAGGATATATGTAAAAAAGTGCAAAAAGAATCATCAGACATGGAGAAGTGTCAGTATAGGGCTTTTCATTGAATATCCAAAAATGTAAGAAATAGAGAAAACATTTTAAGGATAGAACCGTTCAAGATCGTCACCGCTCCAGGTGCGTGAGATGTCCTCTCCTTCGCTTGTCTGGAGACGATAAGCCCCGCTTTTTAGCACCTCCTTGACAATGAAAGGTCCAGCCTAGTTGCGATTTAGATTTCCATCGTTGTCTGTCCTAGCTGCTGCATCAACTTTCTTTAACACAACGTCACCAACTGCGAAGTGCTTAACCATGACATTTCTATCAAAGTACTTGGCCATTCTCCTTTTAACTTCTTCCTGCCTGATTGTTGCCTAGTCCTGAAGCTCCTCGATCAGGTCCAGACTATATTTGATAGCTTCGTCATTATGTTCTATCCAGGCTTCTTCTCCTTCCCTTGCATACACAACTCTTGGGGTGATCACCTCAAATTCCACAGGAACAACAGCCTCCGAGCCATGAGATAATTTGAAGGGTGTTTCTCCCGTAGCTGAAGACGGAGTAGTACGGAGGGTCCAAGGGATAGAAGGGCGTTAATCTGCCCAGTTCCCTCTTTGGTTCAAAACCCTCTTCATCAGAAGCTGCTGGATTTGCCTATTCGCTGCTTCTACCTGACCATTAGTCCTCAGATGGTGTACTGAGGCGAACCGAAGATCGATTCCAACCTGATCACAAAAGTTTATCATTTCTGGATTGTTGAACTGTGGACCATTGTAAGTGACAATCGCCATCGGAATTCCATGTCGGCATATTATTTCCCCCAAAATGAAATTCCTGATGACCTGCGTCGTGGTTTTTGCTAATGCCTTTACCTCAATCCATTTGCTGAAATAATCGATCATCACAATTATGAAATGCCGCTGACCACTAGCCATTGGGAAGGGACCGACGAGATCCATCCCCCAAATTGCGAAAGGCCAAGGTGCAGTTATTGATGTGAGCGACTGAGCGGGCAGATGTTGAAGAGGAGCGAACTTTTGGCACTGAACACATCGCTTGGCAAATGCTTTGGCATCTTTCCTCATGGTTGGCCAGAAATACCCCTGCCTCAAGATTCATTTTTCTAAAGTCTTCGCCCCTGAATGGCTACCACATTCCCCAGAATGAACCTCCTGAAGAATGGTTGGAATTTCGTCCTCAGAAACACACCGCGCTGAGGGAGAGATTAAAGTCTTCCTGTAGAGAACTCCTGCTATCAGATAATAATACGTCGCTTTCCTTCTAAATCTTCTTCTATCTTTGATGGAATGATGGAACTCTCCCTTCTGGCAGACGAGGCTCTCTGAAATTATTCGGGGCTGGCTCACCCCGGACTTCGTCCACGAAGGGAGAAGTTTCTTCAATATCATCATATAGGGGAGCAGAATAGTAAGCCGTCTGAGCTGCGGCTACTCGTGGATAAGCCGCTTGGTAGGAGGAGCGGACAGCGGCTTCTGGCAGGTAGGAAGGATGAGCAGCGACCTCAGGCGGGTAGGAAAAGCGAGCTGCTCCTTCTGGCGGATAGGACAGGCGGGCTGCGTGAGAAGCCGCCCCTTAGAAATCAAGGACTCGAGTCTGGCATGCTGTGCGTGGCTTCCTGGTAAAAGTTTTGCCTAGCCGCAAAACCTTCTTGTAGTGGCGGGAAGTTGGTGATTTGAGGTAGCGGATAAGGAGGAGGCGGAGGAGGGACCGGAGTGACCGCCTGGTTGGCCGCGGTTTGCTGTGGGACTAAACGCTCGGTTAGTACTGCTAAAGCCTGACTGATCGCGTCAAGACGCTGGTCAGTAGCTTTTTGAGCCCGCTCGACTTCTCGTTTTGATTGCTCCAAAGCCTCCCACAGGGAATCCTCACTGTGGTTGGAGCGGTCTCCAAGGGGGAACTGGAGGTCTGACATTATGGTAAGGAGTTCACCGACAATCCGCGATCTGAAGGTCCCGTGTTTCTGTTGAGAGTTCGAAATCGCACCTCCGAAGATAATCGGAGGCTGCGGGTTGTCGGTTACTTTTTAGTTGGGGAAAACGAGACCGCTGGCAGCGGTCAAGGCCAGACTTCGCCCGTCATGGCGAATGCCACTCCTGTGATGGGCTTTCCTTTTGATTAATTCAAGTTCAGAGGAGACTCATTTGGGATTGGTCACATATTGACCCTGATAAGGTTGTCGCAGAATGTACCTTGAAGAGTCAAAAGTATGAAATGTACCAACAAGTCTAAAGATAGAACCCAAGGTCTAAGGTTGTGTGCCCTAAGAATTATTTGCATACTTGGGAGGAATATAACATGGTGATATCAAAGATCCTAGCCCAAAATAGACAGTGGCTTATCTTTTGTTTATTGGGGCTTACCTTTGGTTTATTGGGCAAATTAGTTACTAACTTGGGTTTCCCCTTAAATCTAATTTTGAAAGTGCTGAGTCAGTGAACATAATGATTTTGAGGTCGACCTTATTCAATGTTACCTGGGAAAAAATGGGATTCTGTAAAAGCACGTTTGGAATGATGACCGGTAGTAATACCAAGACAATGGATAGACATCGTTGATCGAATAATGACTTGACCTTAGTTGAAGCTTTGGAAATGTAAAGTTGTCAGGATTAATCTCTTAGAGATACCTGATGTCCCATTCTAGAAGTTGGGAACTTAAGTTAGGGCTTGCGAGCTATCATTATATTTCAAAGTTTTTGTGGCTTGGGGCTTTCGGAAGTGATTAACGTATTGGATTGTTAAAAATCACACCCTATCATGGTAGAAAATTTTAACTACAATAATAGCCTTTATACCTTGGGAGCTATGATGATGAATAACCAGAGATCCTAGACGATGACTTATTTGATTTAGAATCTAGTGTTTGAGTTTACTATGATAAGAACGATCTAAGTTTATCTTACTTTGGACCATTCGAAAGCGATCGAGACTAGCATATTTGGAAGTGATAGGATTTGGTGAAATAAACATGATGATATTTCCTTGATGAAATTGACTTGTGAAAAATCTTAGGGTTTCAAAAGATTTTACTCGTATACCTTATGAATCAAACTCCACATAGAAAATGATTGAGAGTCATCTTACAAACATTGATACTAATAATGATTGGGTAACATATACTCATTAAAAGTTCACGAATACACCCCGTAAATTTTGATGATAACAGGGACGCTCGACGATCTGATCAATTCCATCAGTGGTAAGAACTGGATAAGTTGTAGAATTGAGTTGATTGATTACTCGAACATATGTGAACGGATAAGAATCTGAACGTGTATAGAAAATTTTTAGATGCGTTGTCTACACATACAAACAAGAGCTTTAGTCACCAGAAAAATGGTGTATTCTGGAACGTGTATTTCCCCAGAATGAAGAAAGACGTCATAAGATTTGTAATGCACGGTGAGGTCTGTCGAGTGGTGAATGCCAAGTGCAAGAGTCTTTGGGTACTACCACAGTCACTGCCCGTGTTAGAGTGTAGTCGAGGATACAACTATTGATTTCACACAGGGTTTAAGACCCCAAGTTTCATGTGCAAAGAAAATGCAAATGTTCTGAAACTAAGGAGCTAGTGCCAGGCGCTAGTGCTAGCGCCGACGGTAGCTCTTATCGTCGAATTAGTAACATATCGATGAAGGGACTTATGTATCGTCGAAAACATCAAGACACCTCGACGACTGCTAGCGTCGGCGGTAATGCTAGCGCTAGCGGTAGTGTGTTATAGCGGTACTGACTCTGGGCTAGCGCCAGGCGCTAGTAGCCAGCGCCGGCGGTAGGGGGAAAATCATATAAGCACCCAAATCTGACTTTCCTTCTCATTTTTTTGAGAATCCTCTGCCTTTCTGAGAGCAGTGGGCTGAGAGCAGGGAAGGAGGTCAGTTGAAGGTCGTTGTGCCAAGGGCAAATCCACAAAGGAGATCTTGCGTGCTTGTGTCATCATCGATTCTGTGGAAAGGAAGTTGTTTCAAAAGATTCCAGCTGATTCCCTTTCCGTTCTATGGCACCGAAACGAGCATCCAGGGTAACGATTCTCCTCCCTAGTATTTGGACATGTGCGTCCTTTAATTTGCATGGTTTGGAAGACATCTACTAATTAGTAGATCGAATCTTCCGGTGGGTTGAAGTTATTTCCCCCCCCCCCCCCCCCCCCCAGAAATTGCATATAGAGTCCGAAAGGGAAGTACGGACATATGCATGTTGTGTGAAGCCCATCTGGACAGGTTGGTCTGGATTGGTGATGTTGCTTGTTGCGTGCCGGAGAAGACTCTGTGCATATGCTGTGTTTCGGGTTCTGTGTACTGTGTTGTACAGCAAAGTGATCTGGAGGTGTTTCCCAAAAAATACCCAAAAATGGCAGCAGAACTGAGTTATGTTACTAGTGTCGGGCGCTAGCGTTCGCGCCGACGGTAGCTCCAGGTGAGCTAAGTTGTTGATTTCTGGAGGTGTTTTCCCTAGAGGTAGCAGAATTGGGTTCTGTTACTAGTACCAGGAAGAACTAGGTTCTGTGGCTAACGTCGGGCGTTAGCGTTAGCGCCGGCGGTAGCACCCAGTGCACAGATTGTGTGAGCCTGTGTGACCTAAAGTCCTGGGGACTGGGTGCGTAGCAGAAGAAACTGAAGGGCCTGAAGAGCCTAGCTTTAAGTGACGGGCACAAGGTGAAAGCTTACCCGCATCGTGCAGAGTTTATCTCGATGATTGAGCATGGGCCTAGCTGATCAGAACCCACCCATAGTGGTGGTGAAGAGGCCGTCCCTCGGTGCATCGGGCTATGGAAGAGTGTCGGAACTTTGTGTGTACGGCCTAGCTCAAACTGTTTGTCTAAGTTGAAATAAGGCTTAGCTTGGAGGCGTAACTCGGGAAGTATGCCAAAGTGTGCCTTGGGAGCACAAAGCAGATGGTTGTGAATGCCTACGCTAGTGTTGTTTGCGGATATATGTGTTTATATGCTGCTGACTCTTGCCTGCAGGGATGGAGTACCACCGCCCCAAGAAAGGAGTGGGGTCGTTATTTCGTCCAGCTAAAGCTGACCGGTTGCTTGTTTCCCCCCACTCTTTTAGTGGATTTGTTTATACAGGTCCTGGCGAGACTAGTGGGAAATAGCGGGCTGAAGCCCCTGCTGCTATGTTGAGCTGTACTGGCCCTCGAAGGCCAAAGCTTTTTGTTTACTATTTTTCATGTGTGGCCGGCCTGCGTGCCGATGTTTGGAAGCCACTTTTGATGTAAACAAATTATGTAAAGACCCTTTTTGTGTATTCATTCCTAGATAGTAGGTGGACATGTTTTTGTAAACTGATTTGTACTTTAATATTAAATGCTTCCGTTGTACGACTCTTTGTGCTGAAATGGTTATTATATTAACTGTTTGAAACTAATTAAGTAACACACTCTTCTATTCATTTAATATGGTGTGGGGTCCCGGCCGGACCTACTGCAATGTTCTATGTAACAGGGAGGATGTTACAAATTGGTATCAGCTAAGGGTCTCGATCCATTTCCGTCTGAATTCGTGTTCGAATTCTTTTAAGGGGTGGTGAGCACGTGTGTGCGTCGTCATTAAGACATGTAAATAACAAGTAACTGTCCACTTTAGGAATGAATTACACGTAAGATTGTAGCATTGTGATGGAACTTGTGTGTTCCTTTGTTGATCCATTCTAACTCTTAGTCACTAATTGTGTTTTGTACACATGTTTAGGCAGCTGGGAGTGGAGCGGGGTCGTCTCAACTCCTGCGTTCGACTGCGAGCAGTGCACCAGCTGAGGTGCCTACTCCTCCTGCTTAGACAGTGAGGATGATAGCTGAAGCGGTGTTTGCTATGTTCACTTCACAACCTGAAGGGCATGTCCCTGGACAGCCTCCTACCCTCGGGGTGGCTCCGGTGCCGGTTGTGGCAGCTGAACCTGTGGTCAAAAAACCAGTGCCGGTGAGGGCATGAAGAGCTCCGGACCAACAGTTGCAGTACTTTCTGAGTTTCCACCCTCCGACGTTCACGGGGGCAGGGACCCCGACTCAAGCTGAGGATTGGCTATCAATAGTGCAAAAGATCTTGAAGGCCATACATATGGAGGACGGTCAGAAGGTGACTTTGGCAACCTTCCTTCTTGATGGGGAGGCACAGCTGTGGTGGGATGAGTTGGAGTTGCATCAGCTAGCGGGAAGACAGCTGACAGATATCTCTTTCGAAGAGTTTTCGAGGATATTCTTGCTGCGGTATCTCCCACCTGCTCAATAGATTGATATGGAGAATTAGTTCAACCGTCTAACTCAAGGCGATAGTATGGTTGATGACTATTTGCATGAGTTTACACGGTTGGGGAGATACGCAGGCACGACTTTTGCAGATGAAGCTCGTAAGACCAATCGGTTCTACGAAGGTTTGCGGGAAGAGTTGCGGTTCCTTCTTTCGGGGCCAATGACGCAGGGGTTTATGACCCTGGTCAATACGGCTCGTTCCTTGGAGAAGGGCATGAAGCGGTCCCAAAGCAGAAGGATCTAGCTGTGGTAAAGCCAGAGTTCAAAGTACCGAGCTCTGCGAAGTCTGGACAAGGCAAATGGAGGACAAGAACGAGACCTTCTAGGTCAGCTCAATCTTCTACATCGGGAGTGACGACTGGGTGAGGCCCACTCATCTGTTTTAACTGTTGCAAGCCGGGTCATTATGCTCGTGACTTTCGCAGCAGCAAGAAGATAGTTGCGGCATATGCAGCAGAGAGAGGAAAGGCAGTTTGGCAGGGCGCATAATTGTGTGTTGTGCTAGTTGGGGCTGCAAAGCCTCAGCCCAGTCTGAGTGACGTTCCTATTATCTCGGAATATCCATATGTGTTTCCAAAAGATCTTCCTGGGGCGCCACCTCAGCGAGAGATTGACTTCACAATAGAGCTGGTGCCAGGTGCCAAGCCTGTGTCACGCTCTCTGTACCGAATTGCGCCAAAGGAGATGACATAGTTGAAGGTTCAGTTACAGGAGTTGGTAGAGCAAGGCTATATACGCCCAAGTACATCCCCTTGGGGTGCTCCTGTCCTCTTTGAGAAGAAGAAGGACGGAAGTCTGTGTCTATGCATAGACTATCGATAATTGAACAAGATGACCGAGAAGAACAAGTATCTGATTCCTCGAATAGATGACTTGTTTGATCAGCTAGTCGGATCAACGGTGTATTTGAAGCAGGATCTTAAGTTTGGCTACTACCAGTTGCGGATTCGGGAGTGCGACATTCCCAAGATGACATTTAGTACCCGCCAGAATGACATATTCGGGAGTGCGACATTCTCCTGGTAATGCGAGATTTTGCTCCAAATGACACATAAATTTCAAAATGAAAGAATTTTAAATGTGGTTTGTAGCGAAAGTGAGAGATTTAGCTCCAAATGACACTGAAACTTTAAACATCAATAACTTTTGATCTGGTTGTCTGATTTTACCCCACAACACCTTTTCAGAATGAGCTCGGAGCACTACATTCATTGGAGCACAAGATTTACCCATTCCAGTTCATTTAGTTATCGATATATAGCCGGTTGCAGCGGCAATGCAAAATTTCGCTCCAAATTACACCTAAACTTCCAACAGTCATAACTTTTGATTTGTAAGTTTCATTATTGCCCACAACACCTTTACGGAATATGCTCGGAGGCATATATCCAATGGAGCACAATTTTAAACCATTCCAGCTCATTTTAGAGGTCAATATACAGCCGGTTGCAATGGTAATGTGGGATTTTGCTCCTCTTGACACATAAACTGTAACAGCCATAACTTTTGATCTAGTTGCCGATTTTTGCGCACAACACCTTTTTGGAATGAGCTCGTAGCCCTACATCCAATGGAGAACAATTTTTACCCATTATAGTTTGTTTAGTGGTCAATATACAGCCGGGTTAGTAATAAGGTATTTGGCTCGAAAGTAGACCTAAACTTCAAACATCCATAACTTTTGATCCGGTTGTCAGATTTTCACCCACAATACCTTTTCATAATGATATATGAGCCTGAAATCCAATGAAGAACAATTTTAACTCATTCAACCTCGTTTATAGGTCGATATACAATGAGTTCTACTGGTAATGCGAGATTTAGATCGAAATGACACATAAATTTCAAAATGAAAGAATTTTAGATGCGGTTTGTAGCGAAAGTGAGAGATTTAGCTCCAAATGACACTCAAACTTTAAACAGCAATAACTTTTGATCTGGTTGTCTGATTTTACCCCACAACACCTTTTCGGAATGAGCTCGGAGCACTACATTCATTGGAGCATAAGATTTACCCAATCTAGTTCATTTAGATATCGATATATTGCCGGTTGCAGCGGTAATGGAAAATTTTGCTCCAAATTACACCTAAACTTGTAACAGTCATAACTTTTGATTTGTATGTTTGATTGTTGCCCACAACACCTTTATGGAATATGCTCAGAGGCATACATCCAATCGAGCAAAATTTTAAACCATTCCAGCTCATTTTAGAGGTCAATATACAGCCAGTTGCAATGGTAATGTCGGATTTTGCTCCTCTTGACACATAAACTGTAACATCCATAACTTTTGATCTGGTTGTCCGATTTTTGCGCACAACACCTTTTTGGAATGAGCTCGGAGCCCTACATCCAATGGAGAACAATTTTTACCCATTCTAGTCTGTTTAGTGGTCAATATACAGCCGGGTTGGTAATAAGGTATTTAGCTCGAAAGGAGACCTAAACTTCAAACATCCGTAACTTTTGATGCGGTTGTCAGATTTTCACCCACAATACCTTTTCATAATGAGATAGGAGCCCGAAATCCAATGGACATCAATTTTAACCCATTCAAGCTCGTTTAGAGGTCGATATACAGTGGGTTCTACTGGTAATGCGAGATTTTGCTCCAAATGACACATTAATTTCAAAATGAAAGAATTTTAGATGCGGTTTGTAGCGAAAGTGAGAGATTTAGCTCCAAATGACACTAAAACATTAAACATCAATAACTTTTGATTTGGTTGTCTGATTTTACCCCACAACACCTTTTCGGAATGAGCTCGGCGCACTACATTCATTGGAGCACAAGTTTTACCCATTCCAGTTCATTTAGTTATCGATATATAGCCGGTTGCAGTGGTAATGCAAAATTTCGCTCCAAATTAAACCTAAACTTCTAACAGTCATAACTTTTAATTTGTACGTTTGATTGTTGCCCACAAAACCTTTACGGAATATGCTCGGAGGCATACATCCAATTGAGCACAATTTTAAACCATTCCAGCCCATTTTAGAGGTCAATATACAGCCGGTTGCAATGGTAATGTGGGATTTTGCTACTCTTGACACATAAACTGTAACAACCATAACTTTTGATCAGGTTGCCAATTTTTGCGCACAACACATTTTTGGAATGAGCTCGGAGCCCTACATCCAATGGAGAACAATTTTTACCCATTCTATTTTGTTTAGTGGTCAATATACAGCCGGGTTGGTAATAAGGTATTTAGCTCGAAAGGAGACGTAAACTTCAAACATCCATAACTTTCGATCCGGTTGTCAGATTTTCACCCACAATACCTTTTCATAATGAGATATGAGCGTGAAATCCAATGGAGAACAATTTTAACCCATTCAAGCTGTTTATAGGTCAATATACAATGGGTTCTACTGGTAATGCGAGATTTAGATCGAAATGACACATAAATTTTAAAATGAAAGAATTTTAGATGTGGTTTGTAGCGAAAGTGAGAGATTTAGCTCCAAATGACACTCAAACTTTAAACAGCAATAACTTTTGATCTAGTTGTCTGATTTTACCCCACAACACCTTTTCGGAATGAGCTCGGAGCACTACATTCATTGGAGCACAAGATTTACCCATTCCAGTTCATTTAGTTATCGATATATAGCCGGTTGCAGCGGTAATTGAAAATTTAGCTCCAAATTACACCTAAACTTGTAACAGTCATAACTTTTGATTTGTATGTTTGATTGTTGCCCACAACACCTTTACGGAATATGCTCGGAGGCATACATCCAATGGAGCACAATTTTAAACCATTCCAGCTCATTTTAGAGGTCAATATACAGCCGGTTGCAATGGTAATGTCGGATTTTGCTCCTCTTGACACATAAACTGCAACATCCATAACTTTTGATCTGTTTGTCCGATTTTTGCGCACAACACCTTTTTGGAATGAGCTCAGAGCCCTACATCAATTGAAGAACAATTTTTACCCATTCTAGTTTGTTTAATGTTCATTATACAGCCGGGTTGGTAATAAGGTATTTAGCTCGAAAGGAGACCTAAACTTTAAACATCCGTAACTTTTGATCCGGTTGTCAGATTTTCACCCACAATACCTTTTCATAATGAGATAGGAGCCTGAAATCCAATGGAGTTCAATTTTAACCCATTCAAGCTCGTTTAGAGGTTGATATATAGTGGGTTCTACTGGTAATGCGAGATTTTGCTCCAAATGACACATCAATTTCAAAATGAAAGAATTTTAGATGCGGTTTGTAGCGAAAGTGAGAGATTTAACTCCAAAATGACACTGAAATTTTAAACATCAATAACTTTTGATCTGGTTGTCTGATTTTACCTCACAACACCTTTTCAGAATGAGCTCGGAGCACTACATTCATTGAAGCACAAGTTTTACCCATTTCGGTTCATTTAGTTGTCGATATATAGCAGGTTGCAGCGGTAATGCGAAATTTAGCTCCAAATTACACCTAAACTTCTAACAGTCATAACTTTTGAATTGTATGCTTGATTGTTGCCCACAAAAACTTTACGGAATATGCTCGGAGGCATACATCTAATGGAGCACAATTTTAAACCATTCCAACCCATTTTAGAGGTCAATATACAGCCGGTTGCAATGGTAATGTGAGATTTTGCTTCTCTTGACACATAAACTGTAACAGCCATAACTTTTGATCTGGTTGTCCGATTTTTGCGCACAACACCTTTTTGGAATGAGCTCGGAGCCATCCAATGGAGAACAATTTTTACCCATTCTAGTTTATTTAGTGGTCAATATACAGCCGAGTTGGTAATAAGGTATTTAGCTCGAAAGGAGACCTAAACTTCAAACATCCGTTACTTATGATCCGGTTGTCAGATTTTCACCCACAAAACCTTTTCATAATTAGATAGGAGCCCGAAATCTAATGGAGAACAATTTTAACCCATTCAAGCTCGTTTAGAAGTTGATATACAGTGGGTTCTACTGGTAATGCGAGAATTTGCTCCAAATGACACATAAATTTCAAAATGAAAGAATTTTAGATATGGTTTGTAGCGAAAGTGAGAGATTTAGCTCCAAATGACACTGAAACTTTAAACAGAAATAACTTTTGATCCGGTTGTCTGATTTTACCCCACAACACCTTTTCGGAATGAGCTCGGAGCACTACATTCATTGGAGCATAAGATTTACCCATTCCAGTTCATTTAGTTATCGATATATAGCCGGTTGCAGCGGTAATGCAAAATTTCGCTCCAAATTACACCTAAACTTCTATCAGTCATAACTTTTGATTTGTATGTTTGATTGTTGCCCACAAGACCTTTACGGAATATGCTCGGAGGCATATATCCAATGGAGCACAATTTTAAACCATTCCAGCTCATTTTAGAGGTCAATATACAGTCGGTTGCAATGGTAATGTGGGATTTTGCTCCTCTTGACACATAAACTGTAACAGCCATAACTTTTGATCTGGTTGCCGATTTTTGCGCACAACACATTTTTGGAATGAGCTCCGAGCCCTACATCCAATGGAGAACAATTTTTACCCATTCTAGTTTGTTTAGTGGTCAATATACAGTCGGGTTGGTAATAAGGTATTTAGCTCGAAAGGAGACCTAAACTTCAAACATCCATAACTTTTGATCCGGTTGTCAGATTTTACCCACAATACCTTTTCATAATGAGATATGAGCCTGAAATCCAATATAGTACAATTTTAACCCATTCAAGCTCGTTTATAGGTCGATATACAATCGGTTCTACTGGTAATGCGAGATTTAGATCGAAATGACACATAAATTTCAAAATGAAAGAATTTTAGATGCGGTTTGTAGCGAAAGTAAGAGATTTAGCTCCAAATGACACTCAAACTTTAAACAGCAATAACTTTTGATCTGGTTGTCTGATTTTACCCCCACAACACCTTTTCAGAATGAGCTCGGAGCACTACATTTATTGGAGCACAAGATTTACCCAATCCAGTTCATTTAGTTATCGATATATAGCCGGTTGTAGTGGTAATGGAAAATTTCGCTCCAAAATACACCTAAACTTCTAACAGTCATAACTTTTGATTTGTATGTTTGATTGTTTCCCATAAAACCTTTACGGAATATGCTCGGAGGCATACATCCAATTGAGCACAATTTTAAACCATTCCAGCACATTTTAGAGGTCAATATACAGCCGGTTGCAATGGTAATGTGGGATTTTGCTCCTCTTGACACATAAACTGTAATAGCCATAACTTTTGATCTGGTTGTCCAATTTTTGCGCACAACACCTTTTTAGAATGAGCTCGGAGCCCTACATCTAATGGAGAACAATTTTTACCCATTCTAGTTTGTTTAGTGCTCAATATACATCCGGGTTGGTAATAAGGTACTTAGCACGAAAGGAGACCTAAACTTCAAACATCTGTAACATTTGATCCGGTTGTCAGATTTTCACCCACAATACCTTTTCATAACGAGATAGGAGCCCGAAATCCAATGGAGAACAATTTTAACCCATTCAAGCTCATTTAGAAGTTGATATACAGTGGGTTCTACTGGTAATGCGAGAATTTGCTCCAAATGACACATAAATTTGAAAATGAAAGAATTTTAGATGTGGTTTGTAGCGTAAGTGAGAGATTTAGCTTCAAATGACACTGAAACTTTAAACATCAATAACTTTTGATCTGGTTGTCTGATTTTACCCCACAACACCTTTTCGGAATGAGCTCGGAGCACTACATTCATTGGAGCACAAGATTTACCCATTCCAGTTCATTTAGTTATCGATATATAGCCGGTTGCAGCGGTAATGCAAAATTTCGCTCCAAATTACACATAAACTTCTAACAGTCATAACTTTTGATTTGTATGTTTGATTATTGCCCACAACACCTTTACGGAATATGCTCGGAGGCATATATCCAATGGAGCACAATGTTAAACCATTCCAGCTCATTTTAGAGGTCAATATACAGTGGGTTGCAATGGTAATGTGGGATTTTGCTCCTCTTGACACATAGACTATAACAGCCATAACTTTTGATCTAGTTGCCGATTTTTGCGCACAATACCTTTTTGGAATGAGCTCGGAGCCCTACATCCAATGGAGAACAATTTTTACCCATTCTAGTTTGTTTAGTGATCAATATACAGCCGGGTTGGTAATAAGGTATTTAGCTCGAAAGGAGACATAAACTTCAAACATCCATAACTTTTGATCCGGTTGTCAGATTTTCACCCACAATACCTTTTCATAATGAGATATGAGCCTGAAATCCAATGGAGAACAATTTTAACCTATTCAAGCTCGTTTATAGGTCGATATACAATGGGTTCTACTGGTAATGCGAGATTTAGATCGAAATGACACATAAATTTCAAAAAAAAAGAATTTTAGATGCGGTTTGTAGCGAAAGTGAGAGATTTAGCTCCAAATGGCACTCAAACTTTAAACAGCAATAACTTTTGATCTGGTTGTCTGATTGTACCCCACAACACCTTTTCGGAATGAGCTCGGAGCACTACATTCATTGGAGCACAAGTTTTACCCATTCCAGTTCATTTAGTTGTCGATATATAGCCGGTTGCAGCGGTAATGCGAAATTTAGCTCCAAATTACACCTACACTTCTAACAGTCATAACTTTTGATTTGTATGTTTGGTTGTTGCCCGCAAAACCTTTACGGAATATGCTCGGAGGCATACATCCAATGGAGCATAATTTTAAACCATTCCAGCTCATTTTAGAGGTCAATATACAGCCGGTTGCAATGGTAATGTGGAATTTTGCTCCTCTTGACACATAAACTGTAACAGCCATAACTTTTGATCTGGTTATCCGATTTTTGCGCACAACACCTTTTTGGAATGAGCTCGGAGCCCTACATCCAATGGAGAACAATTTTTACACATTCTAGTTTGTTTCGTGGTCAATATACAGCCGGGTTGGTAATAAAGTATTTAGCTCGAAAGGAGACCTAAACTTCAAACATCCGTAAATTTTGATCTGGTTGTCAGATTTTCACCCACAATACCTTTTCATAATGATATAGGAGCCCAAAATCCAATGGAGAACAATTTTAACCCATTCAAGCTCGTTTAGAGGTCGATATACAGTGGGTTCTACTGTAATGCGAGATTTTGCTCCAAATGACACATAAATTTCAAAATGAGAGAATTTTAGATGCGGTTTGTAGCGAAAGTGAGAGATTTAACTCCAAATGACACTGAAACTTTAAACAGCAATAATTTTTGATCCGGTTTTCTGATTTTACCCCACAACACCATTTCGGAATGAGCTCGGAGCAGTACATTCATTGGAGCACAAGTTTTACCCATTCCAGTTCATTTAGTTGTCGATATATAGCCGGTTGCAGCGGTAATGCGAAATTTAGCTCCAAATTACACCTACACTTCTAACAGTCATAAATTTTGATTTGTATGTTTGATTGTTGCCCACAAAACCTTTACGGAAAATGCTCGGAGGCATACATCCAATGGAGCACAATTTTAAACCATTCCAGCTCATTTTAGTGGTCAATATACAGCCGGTTGCAATGGTAATGTGGAATTTTGCTCCTCTTGACACATAAACTGAAACAGCCAAAACTTTTGATCTGGTTGTCCGATTTTTGCGCACAACACCTTTTTGGAATGAGCTCGGAGCCCTACATCCAATGGAGAACAATTTTTACACATTCTAGTTTGTTTAGTGGTCAATATACAGCCGGGTTGGTAATAAAGTATTTAGCTCGAAAGGAGACCTAATCTTCAAACATCCGTAACTTTTGATCCGGTTGTCAGATTTTCACCCACAATACCTTTTCATAATAAGATAGGAGCCCGAAATCCAATTGAGAACAATTTTAACCCATTCAAGCTCGTTTAGAGGTCGATATACAGTGGGTTCTACTGGTAATGCGAGATTTTGCTCCAAATGACACATAAATTTCAAAATGAGAGAATTTTAGATGCGGTTTGTAGCGAAAGTGAGAGATTTAGCTCCAAATGACACTGAAACTTTAAACAGCAATAACTTTTGATCCGGTTGTCTGATTTTACCCCACAACACCTTTTCAGAATGAGCTCGGAGCAGTACATTCATTGGAGCACAAGTTTTACCCATTCCAGTTCATTTAGTTGTCCATATATAGCCGGTTGCAGCGGAATGCGAAATTTAGCTCCAAATTACACCTAAACTTCTAACAGTCATAACTTTTGATTTGTATGTTTGATTGTTGCCCACAAAACCTTTACGGAAAATGCTCGGAGGCATACATCCAATGGAGCACAATTTTAAACCATTCCAGCTCATTTTAGAGGTCAATATACAGCCGGTTGCAATGGTAATGTGGAATTTTGCTCCTCTTGACACATAAACTGTAACAGCCATAACTTTTGATCTGGTTGCCCGATTTTTGCGCATAAAACCTTTTTGGAATGAGCTCAGAGCCCTACATCCAAGGGAGAACAATTTTTACCAATTCTAGTTTGGTTAGTGGTCAATATACAGCCGGGTTAGTAATAAGGTATTTAGCTCGAAAGGAGACCTAAACTTCAAACATCCGTAACTTTTGATCCGGTTGTCAGATTTTCACCCACAATACCTTTTCATAATGAGATAGGAGCCCAAAATCCAATGGAGAACAATTTTAACCCATTCAAGCTCGTTTAGAGGTCGATATACAGTGGGTTCGACTGGTAATGCGAGATTTTGCTTCAAATGACACATAAATTTCAAAATGAGAGAATTTTAGATGCGGTTTGTAGCGAAAGTGAGAGATTTAGCTCCAAATGACACTGAAACTTTAAACAGCAATAACTTTTGATCCGGTTGTCTAATTTTACCCCACAACACCTTTTCGGAATGAGCTCGGAGTACTACATTCATTGGAGCACAAGTTTTACCCATTCCAGTTCATTTAGTTGTCGATATATAGCCGGTTGCAGCGGTAATGCAAAATTTAGCTCCAAATTACACCTAAACTTCTAACAGTCATAACTTTTGATTTGTATGTTTGATTGTTACCCACAAAACCTTTACGGAATATGCTCGGAGGCATACATCCAATGGAGCATAATTTTAAACTATTCCAGCTCATTTTAGAGGTCAATATACAGCCGATTGCAATGGTAATGTGGAATTTTGCTCCTCTTGACACATAAACTGTAACAGCCATTAGTTTTGATCTGGTTGTCCGATTTTTGCGCACAATCTTTTTGGAATGAGCTCGGAGCCCTATATCCAATGGAGAACATTTTTACACATTCTAGTTTGTTTAGTGGTCAATATATAGCCGGGTTAGGTAATAAGGTATTTAGCTCGAAAGGAGACCTAAACTTCAAACATCCGTAACTTTTGATCCGGTTGTCAGATTTTCACCCACAATACCTTTTTATAATGAGATAGGAGCCCGAAATCCAATGGAGAACAATTTTAACCCATTCAAGCTCGTTTATAGGTCGATATACAGTGGGTTCTACTGGTAATGCGTAGATTTTGCTCCAAATGAAACATAAATTTCAAAATGAAAGAATTATAGATGCGGTTTGTAGAGAAAGTGAGAGATTTAGCTCCAAATGACACTGAAATTTAAACAGCAATAGCTTTTGATCCTGGTTTTCTGATTTTACCCCACAACACCTTTTCGGAATGAGCTCGGAGCACTACATTCATTGGAGCACAAGTTTTATCCATTCCAGTTCATTTAGTTGTCGATATATAGCCGGTTGCAGCGGTAATGCTAAATTTAGCTCCAAATTACACCTAAACTTCTAACAGTCATAACTTTTGATTTGTATGTTTGATTGTTGCCCACAAAACCTTTACGGAAAATGCCCGGAGGCATACATCCAATGGAGCACAATTTTAAACCATTCCAGCATATTTTAGAGGTCAATATACAGCCGGTTGCAATGGTAATGTGGAATTTTGCTCCTTTTGACACATAAACTGTAACAGCCATAACTTTTGATCAGGTTGTTTGATTTTTGCGCACAACACCTTTTTGGAAATGTGCTCGGAGCAATACATCCATTGGAGAACAATTTTTACCCATTCTAGTTTGTTTAGTGGTCAATATACAGCCGGGTTGGTAATAAGGTATTTAGCTCGAAAGGAGACCTAAACTTCAAACATCTGTAACTTTTTATCCGGTTGTCAGATTTTCACCCAATTGATCTTTTCATAATGAGATAGGAGCCCGAAATCCAATGGTGAACAATTTTAACACATTCAAGCTCGTTTAGAGGTCGATATACAGTGGGTTCGACTGGTAATGCGAGATTTTGCTCCAAATGACACATACATTTCAAAATGAGAGAATTTTAGATGCGGTTTGTAGCGGAAAGTGAGAGATTTAGCTCCAAATGACACTGAAACTTTAAACAACAATAACTTTTGATCCGGTTGTCTGATTTTACCCCACAACACCTTTTCGGAATGAGCTCGGAGCACTACATTCATTGGAGCACAAGTTTTACCCATTCCAGTTCATTTAGTTGTCGATATATAGCCGGTTGCAGCGGTAATGCGAAATTTAGCTCCAAATACACCTAAACTTCTAACAGTCATAACTTTTGATTTGTATGTTTGTTGTTGCCCACAAAACCTTTTTAGGAAAATGCTCGGAGGCATAAATCCAATGGAGCATAATTTTAAACCATTCCAGCTCATTTTAGAGGTCAATATACAGCCGGTTGCAATGGTAATGTGGAATTTTGCTCCTCTTGACACATAAACTGTAACAGCCATAACTTTTGATCTGGTTACCCGATTTTTTGCGCACAAAACCTTTTTGGAATGAGCTCGTATCCCTACATCCAATGGAGAACATTTTTTACCAATTCTAGTTTGGTTAGTGGTCAATATACATCCGGGTTAGTAATAAGGTATTTAGCTCGAAAGGAGACCTAAACTTCAAACATCCGTAACTTTTGATCCGGTTGTCAGATTTTCACCCACAATACCTTTTCATAATGAGATAGGAGCCCGAAATCCAATGGAGAACAATTTTAACCCATTCAAGCTCGTTTAGAGGTCGATATACAGTGGGTTTGACTGGTAATGCGAGATTTTGCTCCAAATGACACATAAATTTCAAAATGAAGAGAATTTTAGATGCGGTTTGTAGCGAAAGTGAGAGATTTAGCTCCAAATGACACTGAAACTTTAAACAGCTATAACTTTTGATCCGGTTGTCTAATTTTACCCCACAACACCTTTTCGGAATGAGCTCGGAGCACTACATTCATTGGAGCACAAGTTTTACCCATTCCAGTTCATTTAGTTGTCGATATATAGCCGGTTGCAGCGGTAATGCAAAATTTAGCTCCAAATTACACCTAAACTTCTAACAGTCATAACTTTTGATTTGTATGTTTGATTGTTGCCCACAAAACCTTTACGGAATATGCTCGGAGGCATACATCCAATGGAGCACAATTTTAAACTATTCCAGCTCATTTTAGAGGTCAATATACAGCCGGTTGCAATGGTAATGTGGAATTTTGCTCCTCTTGACACATAAACTGTAACAGCCATAAGTTTTGATCTGGTTGTCCGATTTTTGCGCACAACATCTTTTTGGAATGAGCTCGGAGCCCTACATCCAATGGAGAACATATTTTTACACATTCTAGTTTGTTTAGTGGTCAATATATAGCCGGGTTGGTAATAAGGTATTTAGCTCGAAAGGAGACCTAAACTTCAAACATCCGTAACTTTTGATCCGGTTGTCAGATTTTCACCCACAATACCTTTTCATAATGAGATAGGAGCCCGAAATCCAATGGAGAACAATTTTAACCCATTCAAAGTCGTTTAGAGGTCGATATACAGTGGGTTCTACTGGTAATGCGAGATTTTGCTCCAAATGAAACATAAATTTTAAAATGAAAGAATTTTAGATGCGGTTTGTAGCGAAAGTGAGAGATTCAGCTTCAAATGACACTGAAATTTAAACAGCAATAGCTTTTGATCCGATTTTCTGATTTTACCCCACAACACCTTTTCGGAATGAGCTCGGAGCACTACATTCATTGGAGCACAAGTTTTATCCATTCCAGTTTATTTAGTTGTCGATATATAGCCGGTTGCAGCGGTAATGCGAATTTTAGCTCCAAATTACACCTAAACTTCTAACAGTCATAACTTTTGATTTTTATGTTTGGTTTTTGCCCACAAAACCTTTACGGAATATGCTCGGAGGCATACATCCAATGGAGCACAATTTTAAATCATTCCACCTCATTTTAGAGGTCAATATACAGCCGGTTGCAATGGTAATGTGGAATTTTGCTTCTCTTGACACATAAACTGTAACAGCCATAACTTTTGATCTGGTTGTGCGATTTTTGCGCACAACACCTTTTTGGAATGAGCTCGGAGCCCTACATCCAATGGAGAACAATTTTTACACATTCTAGTTTGTTTAGTGGTCAATATACAGCCGGGTTGGTAACAAAGTATTTAGCTCGAAAGGAGACCTAAACTTCAAACATCCGTAACTTTTGATCTGGTTGTCAGATTTTCACCCACAATACCTTTTCATAATGAGATAGGAGCCCGAAATCCAATGGAGAACAATTTTAACCCATTCAAGATCGTTTAGAGGTCGATATACAGTGGGTTCGACTGGTAATGCGAGATTTTGCTCCAAATGACACATAAATTTCAAAATGAGATAATTTTAGATGCGTTGTAGCGAAAGTGAGAGATTTAGCTCCAAATGACCCTGAAACTTTAAACAGCAATAACTTTTGATCCGGTTGTCTGATTTTACCCCATAACACCTTTTCGGAATCAGCTCGGAGCACTACATTAATTGGAGCACAAGTTTTACCCATTCCAGTTCATTTAGTTGTCGATATATAGCCGGTTGCAGCGGTAATGCTAAATTTAGCTCCAAATTACACCGAAACTTCTAACAGTCATAACCTTTTATTTGTATGTTTGATTGTTGCCCACAAAACCTTTACGGAAAATGCCCGGAGGCATACATCCAATGGAGCACAATTTTAAACCATTCCAGCTCATTTTAGAGGTCAATATACAGCCGGTTGCAATGGTAATGTGGAATTTTGCTCCTCTCGACACATAAACTTGTAACAGCCATAACATTTGATCAGGTTGTTCGATTTTTGCGCACAACACCTTTTTGGAATGTGCTCGGAGCCCTACATCCAATGGAGAACAATTTTTACCCATTCTAGTTTGTTTAGTGGTCAATATATAGCCGGGTTGGTAGTAAGGTATTTAGCTCGAAAGGAGACCTAAACTTCAAACATCCGTAACTTTTGATCCGGTTGTCAGATTTTCACCCAATTGACCTTTTCATAATGAGATAGGAGCCCGAAATCCAATGGAGAACAATTTTAACCCATTCAAGCTCATTTAGAGGTCGATATACATTGGGTTCAACTTGTAATGCGAGATTTTGCTCCAAATGACACATAAATTTCAAAATGAGAGAATGTTAGATGCGGTTTGTAGCGAAAGTGAGAGATTTAGCTCCAAATGACACTGAAACTTTAAACAGCAATAACATTTGATCCGGTTGTCTGATTTTACCCCACGACACCTTTTCGGAATGAGCTCGGAGCACTACATTCATTGGAGCACAAGTTTTACCCATTCCAGTTCATTTAGTTGTCGATATATAGCCCGTTGCAGCGGTAAATGCGAAATTTAGCTCCAAATTACACCTAAACTTCTAACAGTCATAACTTTTGATTTGTATGTTTGATTGTTGCCCACAAAACCTTTACGGAAAATGCTCGGAGGCATACATCCAATGGAGCACAATTTTAAACCATTCCAGCTCATTTTAGAGGTCAATATACAGCCGGTTGCAATGGTAATGTGGAATTTTGCTCCTCTTGACACATAAACTATAACAGCCATAACTTTTGATCTGGTTGCCCGATTTTTGCGCACAAAACCTTTTTGGAATGAGCTCGGAGCCCTACATCCAATGGAGAACAATTTTTACCAATTCTAGTTTGGTTAGTGGTCAATATACAGCCGGGTTAGTAATAAGGTATTTAGCTCGAAAGGAGACCTAAACTTCAAACATCCGTAACTTTTGATCCAGTTGTTAGATTTTCACCCACAATACCTTTTCATAATGAGACAGGAGCCCGAAATCCAATGGAGAACAATTTTAACCCATTCAAGCTCTTTTAGAGGTCGATATACAGTGGGTTCGATTGGTAATGCGAGATTTTGCTCCAAATGATACATAAATTTCAAAATGAGAGAATTTTAGATGCGGTTTGTAGCGAAAGTGAGAGATTTAGCTCCAAATGACACTGAAACTTTAAACAGCAATAACTTTTGATCTGGTTGTTCAATTTTACCCCACAACACCTTTTCAGGAATGAGCTCGGAGCACTACATTCATTGGAGCACAAGTTTTACCCATTCCAGTTCATTTAGTTGTCGATATATAGCCGGTTGCAGCGGTAATGCAAAATTTAGCTCCAAATTACACCTAAACTTCTAACAGTCATAACTTTTGATTTGTATGTTTGATTGTTGCCCACAAAACATTTACAGAATATGCTCGGAGGCATACATCCAATGGAGCGCAATTTTAAACTATTCCAGCTCATTTTAGAGGTCAATATACAGCCGGTTGCAATGGTAATGTGGAATTTTGCTCCTCTTGACACATAAACTGTAACATCCATAAGTTTTGATCTGGTTGTCCGATTTTTGCGCACAACATCTTTTTGGAATGAGCTCGGAGCCCTACATCCAATGGAGAACATTTTTTACACATTCTAGTTTGTTTAGTGGTCAATATATAGTCAGGTTGGTAATAAGGTATTTAGCTCGAAAGGAGACCTAAACTTCAAACATCCGTAACTTTTGATCCGGTTGTCAGATTTTCTCCCACAATACCTTTTCATAATGAGATTGGAGCCCGAAATCCAATGGAGAACAATTTTAACCCATTCAAGCTCGTTTAGAGGTCGATATACAGTGGGTTCTACTAGGTAATGCTAGATTTTGCTCCAAATGAAACATAAATTTCAAAATGAAAGAATTTTAGATGCGGTTTGTAGCGAAATTGAGAGATTTAGCTCCAAATGACACTGAAATTTAAACAACAATAGCTTTTGATCCGGTTTTCTGATTTTACCCCACAACACCTTTTCGAAATGAGCTCGGAGCACTACATTCATTGGAGCAAAAGTTTTATCCATTCCAGTTTATTTAGTTGTCGATATATAGCCGGTTGCAGCGGTAAAGCGAAATTTAGCTCCAAATTACACCTAAACTTCTAACAGTCATAACTTTTGATATGTATGTTTGGTTGTTGCCCACAAAACCTTTACGGAATATGCTCGGAGGCATACATCCAATGGAGCACAATTTTAAACCATTCCAGCTCATTTTAGAGGTCAATATACAGCCGGTTGCAATGGTAATGTGGAATTTTGCTCCTCTCGACACATAAACTGTAACAGCCATAACTTTTGATCTGGTTTTCTGATTTTTGCGCACAACATCTTTTTGGAATGAGCTCGGAGCCCTACATCCAATGGAGAACAATTTTTCCACATTCTAGTTTGTTTAGTGGTCAATATACAGCCGGGTTGGTAATAAAGTATTTAGCTCGAAAGGAGACCTAAACTTCGAACATCCGTAACTTTTGATCCGGTTGTCAGATTTTCACCCACAATACCTTTTCATAATGAGATAGGAGCCCGAAATCCAATGGAGAACAATTTTAACCCATTCAAGATCATTGAGAGGTCGATATACAGTGGGTTCGACTGGTAATGCGAGATTTTGCTCCAAATGACACATAAATTTCAAAATGAGAGAATTTTAGATGCGGTTTGTAGCGAAAGTGAGAGATTTAGCTCCAAATGACACTGAAACATTAAACAGCAATAACTTTTGATCCGGTTATCTGATTTTACCCCATAACACCTTTTCGGAATGAGCTCGGAGCACTACATTCATTGGAGCACAAGTTTTACACATTCCAGTTCATTTAGTTGTCGATATATAGCCGGTTGCAGCGGTAATGCTAAATTTAGCTCCAAATTACACCTAAGCTTCTAACAGTCATAACTTTTGATTTGTATGTTTGATTGTTGCCCATAAAACCTTTACGAAAAATGCCCGGAGGCATACATCCAATGGAGCACAATTTTAAACCATTCCAGCTCATTTTAGAGGTCAATATACAGCCGGTTGCAATGGTAATGTGGAATTTTGCTCCTCTTGAAACTTAAACTGTAACAGCCATAACTTTTGATCTGGTTGTTCGATTTTTGCGCACAACACCTTTTTGGAATGATCTCGGAGCCCTACATCCAATGGAGAACAATTTTTACCCATTCTAGTTTGGTTAGTGGTCAATATACAACGGGGTAAGGTAATAAGGTATTTAGCTCGAAAGGAGACCTAAACTTCAAACACCCGTAACTTTTGATCCGGTTGTCAGATTTTCACCCAATTGACCTTTTCATAATGAGATAGGAGCCCGAAATCCAATGGAGAACAATTTTAACCCATTCAAGCTCGTTTAGAGGTCGATATACAGTGGGTTCGACTGGTAATGCGAGATTTTGCTTCAAATGACACATAAATTCCAAAATGAGAGAATTTTATATACGGTTTGTAGCGAAAGTGAGAGATTTAGCTCCAAATGACACTGAAACTTTAAACAACAATAACTTTTGATCTGGTTGTCTAATTTTACCCCACAACACCTTTTCGGAATGAGCTCGAAGCACTACATTCATTGGAGCACAAGTTTTACCCATTCCAGTTCATTTAGTTGTCGATATATAGCCGGTTGCAGCGGTAATGCAAAATTTAGCTCCAAATTACACCTAAACTTCTAACAGTCATAACTTTTGATTTGTATGTTTGATTGTTGCCCACAAAACCTTTGCGGAAAATGCCCGGAGGCATACATCCAATGGAGCACAATTTTAAACCATTCCAGCTCATTTTAGAGGTCAATATACAGCCGGTTGCAATGGTAATGTGGAATTTTGCTCCTCTTGACACATAAACTGTAACAGCCATAACTTTTGATCTGGTTGTTCGATTTTTGCGCACAACACCTTTTTGGAATGATCTCGGAGACCAACATCCAATGGAGAACAATTTTTACCCATTCTAGTTTGTTTAGTGGTCAATATACAGCCGGGTTGGTAATAAGGTATTTAGCTCGAAAAGAGACCTAAACTTCAAACATCCGTAACTTTTGATCTGGTTGTCAGATTTTCACCCAATTGACCTTTTCATAATGAGATAGGAGCCCGAAATCCAATGGAGAACAATTTTAACCCATTCAAGCTCGTTTAGAGGTCGATATACAGTGGGTTCGACTAGTAATGAGAGATTTTGCTCCAAATGACACATAAATTTCAAAATGAGAGAATTTTAGATGCGGTTTGTAGCGAAAGTGAGAGATTTAGCTCCAAATGACACTGAAACTTTAAACAGCAATAACTTTTGATCCGGTTATCTGATTTTACCCCATAACACCTTTTCGGAATGAGCTCGGAGCACTACATTCATTGGAGCACAAGTTTTACCCATTCCAGTTCATTTAGTTGTCGATATATAGCCGGTTGCAGCGGTAATGCTAAATTTAGCTCCAAATTACACCTAAACTTCTAACAGTCATAACTTTTGATTTGTATGTTTGATTGTTGCCCACAAAACCTTTACGGAAAATGCCCGAGGCATACATCCAATGGAGCACAATTTTAAACCATTCCTGCTCATTTTAGAGGTCAATATACAGCCGGTTGCAATGGTAATGTGGAATTTTGCTCCTCTCTGACACATAAACTGTAACAGCCATAACTTTTGATCTGGTTGTTCGATTTTTGCGAACAACACCTTTTGGAATGATCTCGGAGCCCTACATCCAATGGAGAACAATTTTTACCAATTCTAGTTTGTTTAGTGGTCAATATATAGCCGGGTTGGTAATAAGGTATTTAGCTCGAAAGGAGACCTAAACTTCAAACATCCGTAACTTTTGACCCGGTTGTCAGATTTTCACCCAATTGACCTTTTCATAATGAGATAGGAGCCCGAAATCCAATGGAGAACAATTTTAACCCATTCAAGCTCGTTTAGAGGTCGATATACAGTGGGTTCGACTGGTAATGCGAGATTTTGCTCCAAATGACACATAAATTTCAAAATGAGAGAATTTTAGATGCGGTTTGTAGCGAAAGTGAGAGATTTAGCTTCAAATGACACTGAAACTTTAAACAGCAATAACTTTTGATCCGGTTATCTGATTTTACCCCATAACACCTTTTCGGAATGAGCTCGGAGCACTACATTCATTGGAGCACAAGTTTTACCCATTCCAGTTCATTTAGTTGTCGATATATAGCCGGTTGCAGCGGTAATGCTAAATTTAGCTCCAAATTACACCTAAACTTCTAACAGTCATAACTTTTGATTTGTATGTTTGATTGTTGCCCACAAAACCTTTACGAAAAATGCCCGGAGGCATACATCCAATGGAGCACAATTTTAAACCATTCCAGCTCATTTTAGAGGTCAATATACAGCCGGTTGCAATGGTAATGTGGAATTTTGCTCCTCTTGACACATAAACTGTAACAGCCATAACTTTTGATCTGGTTGTTCGATTTTTGCGCACAACACCTTTTTGGAATGATCTCGGAGCCCTACATCCAATGGAGAACAATTTTTACCCATTCTAGTTTGTTTAGTGGTCAATATACAGCCGGGTTGGTAATAAGGTAATTAGCTCGAAAGGAGACCTAAATTTCAAACACTCCGTAACTTTTGATCCGGTTGTCAGATTTTCACCCAATTGACCTTTTCATAATGAGATAGGAGCCCGAAATCCAATGGAGAACAATTTTAACCCATTCAAGCTCGTTTAGAGGTCGATATACAGTGGGTTCGACTGGTAATGCGAGATTCTGCTCCAAATGACACATAAATTTCAAAATGAGAGAATTTTAGATGCTGTTTGTAGCGAAAGTGAGAGATTTAGCTCCAAATCTCACTGAAACTTTAAACAACAATAACTTTTGATCCGGTTGTCTAATTTTACCCCACAACACCTTTTCGGAATGAGCTCGAGCACTACATTCATTGGAGCACAAGTTTTACCCATTCCAGTTCATTTAGTTGTCGATATATAGCCGGTTGCAGCGGTAATGCAAAATTTAGCTCCAAATTACACCTAAACTTCTAACAGTCATAACTTTTGATTTGTATGTTTGGTTGTTACCCACAAAACCTTTACGGAATATGCACGGAGGCATACAGCCAATGGAGCATAATTTTAAACCATTCCAGCTCATTTTAGAGGTCAATATACAGCTGGTTGCAATGGTAATGACATAAACTGAAACAGCCAAAACTTTTGATCTGGTTGTCCGATTTTTGCGCACAACACCTTTTTGGAATGAGCTCGGAGCCCTACATCCAATGGAGAACAATTTTTACACATTCTAGTTTGTTTAGTGGTCAATATACAGCCGGGTTGGTAATAAAGTATTTAGCTCGAAAGGAGACCTAAACTTCAAACATCCGTAACTTTTGATCCGGTTGTCAGATTTTCACCCACAATACCTTTTCATAATGAGATAGGAGCTCGAAATCCAATGGAGAACAATTTTAACACATTCAAGATCGTTGAGAGGTCGATATACAGTGGGTTCGACTTGTAATGCGAGATTTTGCTCCAAATGACACATAAATTTCAAAATGAGAGAATTTTAGATGCGGTTTTAGCGAAAGTGAGAGATTTAGCTCCAAATGACACTGAAACTTTAAACAGCAATAACTTTTGATCTGGTTATCTGATTTTACCCCATAACACCTTTTCGGAATGAGCTCGGAGCACTACATTCATTGGAGCACAAGCTTTACCCATTCCAGTTCATTTAGTTGTCGATATATAGCCGGTTGCAGCGGTAATGCTAAATTTAGTCTCCAAATTACACCTAAACTTCTAACAGTCATAACTTTTGATTTGTATGTTTGATTGTTGCCCACAAAACCTTTACGGAAAATGCCTGGAGGCATACATCCAATGGAGCACAATTTTAAACCATTCTAGCTCATTTTAGAGGTCAATATACAGCCGGTTGCAATGGTAATGTGGAATTTTGCTCCTCTTGACACATAAACTGTAACAGCCATTACTTTTGATCTGGTTGTTCGATTTTTGCGCACAACACCTTTTTGGAATGATCTCGGAGCCCTACATCCAATGGAGAATAATTTTTACCCATTCTAGTTTGTTTAGTGGCCAATATACAGCCGGGTTGGTAATAAGGTATTTAGCTCGAAAGGAGCCCTAAACTTCAAACATCCGTAACTTTTGATCCGGTTGTCAGATTTTCACACAATTGACCTTTTCATAATGAGATAGGAGCCCGAAATCCAATGGAGAACAATTTTAACCCATTCAAGCTCGTTTAGAGGTCGATATACAGTGGGTTCGACTGGTAATGTGAGATTTTGCTCCAAATGACACATAAATTTCAAAATGAGAGAATTTTAGATGCGGTTTGTAGCGAAAGTGAGAGATTTAGCTCCAAATCTCACTGAAACTTTAAACAACAATAACTTTTGATCCGGTTGTCTAATTTTACCCCACAACACCTTTTCGGAATGAGCTCGGAGCACTACATTCATTGGAGCATAAGTTTTACCCATTCCAGTTCATTTAGTTGTCGATATATAGCCGGTTGCAGCGGTAATGCAAAATTTAGCTCCAAATTACACCTAAACTTCTAACAGTCATAACTTTTGATTTGTATGTTTGGTTGTTGCCCACAAAACCTTTACGGAATATGCTCGGAGGCATACATCCAATGGAGCACAATTTCAAACCATTCCAGCTTATTTTAAAGGTCAATATACAGCCGGTTGCAATGGTAATGACATAAACTGAAACAGCCAAAACTTTTGATCTGGTTGTCCGATTTTTGCGCACAACACCTTTTTGGAATTAGCTCGGAGCCCTACATCCAATGGAGAACAATTTTTACACATTCTAGTTTGTTTAGTGGTCAATATACAGTCGGGTTGGTAATAAAGTATTTAGCTCGAAAGGAGACCTAAACTTCAAACATCCGTAACTTTTGATCTGGTTGTCAGATTTTCACCCACAATACATTTTCATAATGAGATAGGAGCCAGAAATCCAATGGAGAACAATTTTTACCCATTCAAGCTCGTTTAGAGGTCGATATACAGTGGGTTCTACTGGTAATGCGAGATTTTGCTTCAAATGACACATAAATTTCAAAATGAGAGAATTTTAGATGCGGTTTGTAGCGAAAGTGAGAGATTTAGCTCCAAATGACATTGAAACTTTAAACAGAAATAACTTTTGATCCGGTTGTCTGATTTTACCCCACAACACCTTTTCGGAATGAGCTCGGAGCACTACATTCATTGGAGCACAAGTTTTACCCATTCCAGTTCATTTAGTTGTCGATATATAGCCGGTTGCAGCGGTAATGCGAAATTTAGCTCCAAATTACACCTAAACTTCTAACAGTCATAACTTTTAATTTGTATGTTTGATTGTTGCCCACAAAACCTTTACGGAAAATGGTCGGAGGCATACATCCAATGGAGCACAATTTTAAACCATTCCAGCTCATTTTAGAGGTCAATATACAGCCGGTTGCAATGGTAATGTGGAATTTTGGTCCTCTTGACACATAAACTGTAACAGCCATAACTTTTGATCTGGTTGCCCGATTTTTGCGCACAAAATCTTTTTGGAATGAGCTCGGAGCCCTACATCCAATGGAGAACAATTTTTACCAATTCTAGTTTGGTTAGTGGTCAATATACATCCGGGTTAGTAATAAGGTATTTAGCTCGAAAGGAGACCTAAACTTCAAACATCCGTAACTTTTGATCCGGTTGTCAGATTTTCACCCACAATACCTTTTCATAATGAGAGAGGAGCCCGAAATCCAATGGAGAACAATTTTAACCCATTCAAGCTCGTTTAGAGGTCGATATACAATGGGTTCGACTAGGACTGCGAGATTTAGCTCCAAATGACACATAAATTTCAAAATGAGAGAATTTTAAATGCGGTTTGTAGCGAAAGTGAGAGATTTAGCTCCAAATGACACTAAAACTTTAAACAGCAATAACTTTTGATCCGGTTGTCTAAATTTACCCCACAACACCTTTTCGGAATGAGCTCGGAGCACTACATTCATTGGAGCACAAGTTTAACCCATTCCAGTTCATTTAGTTGTCGATATATAGCCGGTTGCAGCGGTAATGCAAAATTTAGCTCCAAATTACACCTAAACTTCTAACAGTCATAACTTTTGTTTTGTATGTTTTATTGTTGCCCACAAAACCTTTACGGAATATGCTCGGAGGCATACATACAATGGAGCACAATTTTAAACTATTCCAGCTCATTTTAAAGGTCATTATACAGCCGGTTGCAATGGTAATGTGGAATTTTGCTCCTCTTGACACATAAACTGTAACAGCCATAAGTTTTGATCTGGTTGTCCGATTTTTGCGCACAACATCTTTTTGGAATGAGCTCGGAGCCCTACATCCAATGGAGAACATTTTTTACACATTCTAGTTTGTTTAGTGGTCAATATATAGCCGGGTTGGTAATAAGGTATTTAGCTCGAAAGGAGACCTAAACTTCAAACATCCGTAACTTTTGATCCGGTTGTCAGATTTTCACCCACAATACAATTTCGTAATGAGATAGGAGCCAGAAATCCAATGGAGAATAATTTTGACCCATTCAAGCTCGTTTAGAGGTCGATATACAGTGGGTTTTACTGATAATGCGAGATTTTGCTCCAAATGAAACATAAATTTCAAAATGAAAGAATTTTAGATGCGGTTTGTAGCGAAAGTGAGAGATTTAGCTCCAAATGACACTGAAATTTAAACAGCAATAACTTTTGATCCGGTTTTCTGATTTTACCCCACAATACCTTTTCGGAATAAAGCTCGGAGCACTACATTCATTGGAGCACAAGTTTTATCCATTCCAGTTTATTTAGTTGTCGATATATAGCCGGTTGCAGCGGTAATGCGAAATTTAACTCCAAATTACACCTAAACTTCTAACAGTCATAACTTTTGATTTGTATGTTTGATTGTTGCCCACAAAACCTTAACGAAATATGCTCGGAGGCATGCATCCAATGGAGCACAATTTTAAACCATTCCAGCTCATTTTAGAGGTTAATATACAGCCGGTTGCAATGGTAATGTAGAATTTTGCTCCTCTTGACACATAAACTGTAACAGTCATAACTTTTGATCTGGTTGTCCGATTTTTGCTCACAACACCTTTTTGGAATGAGCTCGGAGCCCTACATCCAATGGAGAACAATTTTTACACATTCTAGTTTGTTTAGTGGTCAATATACAGCCGGGTTGGTAATAAAGTATTTAGCTCGAAAGGAGACCTAAACTTCAAACATCCGTAACTTTTGATCTGGTTGTCAGATTTTCACCGACAATACCTTTTCATATTGAGATAGAAGCCCGAAATCCAATGGAGAACAATTTTAACCCATTCAAGCTCATTTAGAGGTCGATATACAGTGGGTTCGACTGGTAATCCGAGATTTTGCTCCAAATGACACATAAATTTCAAAATGAGAGAATTTTAGATGCGGTTTGTAGCGAAAGTGAGAGATTTAGCTCCAAATGACACTGAAACTTTAAACAGCAATAACTTTTGATCCGGTTGTCTTATTTTACCCCATAACACCTTTTCGGAATGAGCTCGGAGCACTACATTCAATGGAGCACAAGTTTTACCCATTCCAGTTCATTTAGTTGTCGATATATAGCCGGTTGCAGCGGTAATGCTAAATTTAGCTCCAAATTACACCTAAACTTCTAATATTCATAACTTTTGATTTGTATGTTTGGTTGTTGTCCACAAAACCTTTACGGAATATGCTCGGAGGCATACATCCAATGGAGCACAATTTTAAACCATTTTAGAGGTCAATATACAGCCGGTTGCAATGGTAATGTGGAATTTTGCTCCTCTTGACACATAAACTGAAACAGCCAAAACTTTTGATCTGGTTGTCCAATTTTTGCGCACAACACCTTTTTGGAATGAGCTCGGAGCCCTACATCTAATGGAGAACAATTTTTACACATTCTAGTTTGTTTAGTGGTCAATATACAGCCGGGTTGGTAATAAAGTATTTAGCTCGAAAGGAGACCTAAACTTCAAACATCCGTAACTTTTGATCCGGTTGTCAGATTTTCACCCACAATACCTTTTCACAATGAGATAGGAGCCCGAAATCCAATGGAGAACAATTTTAACCCATTCAAGCTCGTTTAGAGGTCGATATATAGTGGGTTCTACTGATAATGCGAGATTTTGCTCCAAAGAACACATAAATTTCAAAATGAGAGAATTTTAGATGCGGTTTGTAGCGAAAGTGAGAGATTTAGCTCCAAATGACACTGAAACTTTAAACAGCAATAACTTTTGATCTGGTTATCTGATTTTACCCCATAACACCTTTTCGGAATGAGCTCGGAGCACTACATTCATTGGAGCACAAGCTTTAGCCATTCCAGTTCATTTAGTTGTCGATATATAGCCGGTTGCAGCGGTAATGCTAAATTTGTCTCCAAATTACACCTAAACTTCTAACAGTCATAACTTTTGATTTGTATGTTTGATTGTTGCCCACAAAACCTTAACAAAATATGCTCGGAGGAATACATCCAATGGAGCATAATTTTAAACCATTCCAGCTCATTTTAGAGGTTAATATACAGCCGGTTGCAATGGTAATGTAGAATTTTGCTCCTCTTGACACATAAACTGTAACAGTCATAACTTTTGATCTGGTTGTCCGATTTTTGCTCACAACACCTTTTTGGAATGAGCTCGGAGCCCTACATCCAATGGAGAACAATTTTTACACATTCTAGTTTGTTTAGTGGTCAATATACAGCCGGGTTGGTAATAAAGTATTTAGCTCGAAAGGAGACCTAAACTTCAAACATCCGTAACTTTTGATCCGGTTGTCAGATTTTCACCCACAATACCTTTTCATAATGAGATAGGAGCCCGAAATCCAATGGAGAACAATTTTAACCCATTCATGCTCGTTTAGAGGTCGATATATAGTGGGTTCTACTGATAATGCGAGATTTTGCTCCAAAGAACACAAATTTCAAAATGAGGGAATTTTAGATGCGGTTTGTAGCGAAAGTGAGAGATTTAGCTCCAAATGACACTGAAACTTTAAACAGCAATAACTTTTGATCCGGTTGTCTGATTTTACCCCACAACACCTTTTCGGAATGAGCTCGGAGCACTACATTCATTGGAGCACAAGTTTTACCCATTCCAGTTCATTTAGTTGTCGATATATAGCCGGTTGCAGCAGTAATACGAAATTTAGCTCCAAATTATACCTAAACTTCTAACAGTCATAACTTATGATTTGTATGTTTGATTGTTGCCCACAAAACCTTTACGGAAAATGCTCGGAGGCATACATCCAATTGAGCACAATTTTAAACCATTCCAGCTCATTTTAGAGGTCAATATACAGCCGGTTGCAATGGTAATGTGGAATTTTGCTCCTCTTGACACATAAACTGTAACAGCCATAACTTTTGATCTGGTTGCCCGATTTTTGCGCACAAAACCTTTTTGGAATGAGCTCGGAGCCCTACATCCAATGAAGAACAATTTTTACCAATTCTAGTTTGGTTAGTGGTCAATATACAGCCGGGTTAGTAATAAGGTATTTAGCTCGAAAGAAGACCTAAACTTCAAACATCCATAACTTTTGATCCGGTTGTCATATTTTCACCCATAATACCTTTTCATAATGAGATAGGAGCCCGAAATCCAATGGAGAACAATTTTAACCCATTCAAGCTCGTTTAGAGGTCGATATACAGTGGGTTCGACTGGTAATGCGAGATTTTGCTCCAAATGACACATAAATTTCAAAATGAGAGAATTTTAGATGCGGTTTGTAGCGAAAGTGAGAGATTTAGCTCTAAATGACACTAAAACTTTAAACAACAATAACTTTTGATCCGGTTGTCTAATTTTACCCCACAACACCTTTTCGGAATGAGCTCGGAGCACTACATTCATTGGAGCACAAGTTTTACCCATTCCAGTTCATTTAGTTGTCGATATATAGCCGGTTGCAGCGGGAATGCAAAATTTAGCTCCAAATTACACCTAAAATTCTAACAGTCATAACTTTTGATTTGTATGTTTGATTGTTGTTCACAAAACCTTTACGGAATATGCTCGGAGGCATACATCCAATGGAGCACAATTTTAAACTATTCCAGCTCATTTTAGAGGTCAATATACAGCCGGTTGCAATGGTAATGTGGAATTTTGCTCCTCTTGACACATAAACTGTAACAGCCATAAGTTTTGATCTGGCTGTCCGATTTTTGCGCACAACATCTTTTTGGAATGAGCTCGGAGCCCTACATCCAATGGAGAACATTTTTTTACACATTCTAGTTTGTTTAGTGGTCAATATACAGCCGGGTTGGTAATAAGGTATTTAGCTCGAAACGAGACCTAAACTTCAAACATCCGAAACTTTTGATCCGGTTGTCAGATTTTCACCCACAATACCTTTTCATAATGAGATAGGAGCCCGAAATCCAATGGAGAACAATTTTAACCCATTCAAGCTCGTTTAGAGGTCGATATACAGTGGGTTCTACTGGTAATGCGAGATTTTGCTCCAAATGAAACATAAATTTCAAAATGAAAGAATTTTAGATGCGGTTTGTAGCAAAAGTGAGAGATTTAGCTCCAAATGACACTGAAATTTAAACAGCAATAGCTTTTGATCCGGTTTTCTGATTTTACCCCACAACACCTTTTCGGAATGAGCTCAGAGCACTACATTCATTGGAGCGCAAGTTTTATCCATTCCAGTTTATTTAGTTGTCGATATATAGCCGGTTGCAGCGGTAATGCGAAATTTAGCTCCAAATTACACCTAAACTTCTAACAGTCATAACTTTTGATTTGTATGTTTGATTGTTGCCCACAAAACCTTTACGGAATATGCTCGGAGGCATACATCCAATGGAGCACAATTTTAAACAATTCCAGCTCATTTTAGAGGTCAATATACAGCCGATTGCAATGGTAATGTGGAATTTTGCTCCTCTTGACACATAAATTGTAACAGCCATTACTTTTGATCTGGTTGCCCGATTTTTGCGCACAAAACCTTTTTGGAATGAGCTCGGAGCCCTACATCCAATGGAGAACAATTTTTACCAATTCTAGTTTGGTTAGTGGTCAATATACAGCCGGGTTAGTAATAAGGTATTTAGCTCGAAAGGAGACCTATACTTCAAACATCCGTAACTTTTGATCCGGTTGTCAGATTTTCACCCACAATACCTTTTCATAATGAGAGAGGAGCCCGAAATCCAATGGAGAACAATTTTAACCCATTTAAACTCGTTTAGAGGTCGATATACAGTGGGTTCGACTGGTAATGCGAGATTTTCTCCAAATGACACAAATTTTAAAATGAGAGAATTTTAGATGCGGTTTGTAGCGAAAGTGAGAGATTTAGCTCCAAATGACACTGAAACTTTAAACAGCAATAACTTTTGATCCGGTTGTCTAAATTTACCCCACAACACCTTTTCGGAATGAGCTCGGAGCACTACATTCATTGGTGTTGAGTCCGAGATCGCACCTCTGAGGGAAACCGGAGGCTGCGGGTTGCCGGATACTTTTTGTGTAGAAGAATGAGACCGCTAGTAGCGGTTAAGGCCAGACTTCGCCCGCCGCGGCAAATGCCACTCCTGCGACGGGCTTTCCTTTGATTAGAAAAAAGTGGTTACAGCGGGCTGCAAGTGCAGAAAAAGAGAAGCCGGCCGGTCAGACAGTCCGCAAGATGTGAAACTCGAGACCGCAGCCCAAACAAGCGAGCTCCTGGATTCGAGAGTGCGTGCCTTGTGAACAGTGTCGCCCCCTATTTATAGGCTTGGGGGCCTGCCCGAATGGGCAGGGATAAAATAACCACCTGCCCGGGTACAGGAGAAACGGGCAGGCGGTGACGGGATGCACAAAGAAGGAAAAAGAAATAAGCCGCGCGGCTTGGCGGCTTGCTTCTCCGACCTGTCTGACCTGAGGCTGAAGATACCGGGACCAAGTCAATGATCCAGACCGAGCGGCCTCCATCTTGAGACCGCGGTCTGCCTTCTGAGCATGGCTTGGTTGATCTTCATGAGGTAACCCGGGTAGTCTCTGATTTGAAACTGCGGCTAACTCTTCCGGGTTTGAATCTTGAATCACTATGACACAACCCGCGTGGCCTCCTTCCTAAGACCGCAGATAGCCTTCTTACTTTGGACCTTGACGACCTTCCCTTCTGGGGACGGTCCGAAACTGACATCAGACCGCCCGGCCTGGTTTACCTTGAGCTGAGAGCTATTGATCCTGGAACCCAGCGGCCTGACCCAGCAGTTCGCCCGGTCCGAGAATGATCCAACCCGAGAAGCGGTTTTCCGGGTAAACATAATCCCCGCATATTTTCAAATCTCAAGAGGATTTCGAAAATATAAACTTTAGTCGGGAGACCGCTCCGACTTGCCCTGAATTCTATAAGAGAGCCAGAGAATTCATTCTGCAGAGTTTTTTCTGAAATCCTGGGATATTGCTCGCTAGCTGCGGTTGAAACTTTTAAGACCGGTGACTCTTCAATCACGGACTTCCTAGACACCGTGTCAGACCGCGTGGATCCCGCCGGAGATCAGAAGAAGGTGGAAGGTAAAAGGCGCGAATCGACGGAGAGGTCGAAAAAGGAGAAAGAACAGCAGGACCGGAAAGTCCAGAAAAAGAGGAAGCGGGCTGAGAAAGCCGCGGTGGATAATTCCAAGTCCGTAGTAGACTCAACAATTCCCAAGACTCCTGCGGAGCCCGCAGCGAACAGTTCGGGGCCTCCCCCCAGCGACTCGTTGATTCCTCCCAGAGATCTTGGCCAACTGGCCACTAGCCCGCTGAACAAAGGGCAGGCCGCCCCTTCTAGAAAAGTTGACTCCAATAGCCGAGTCGTTTGACATGGAAATTACCCCCTCCGGGAACCCTCACTTGTTAGTCAGAGATCTAGGGGAGGAGGCGGTTAATTCTCCAAGGCCGGGCGAGTTGAATACTCCTTTATCCGTGGACGACTACCCCAGTCCCCCCAAAGAAGCTGGCCCAGCTCCGGGTAAGAAAGAGAAGAAGAGGAAGAAGGCCGGGTCAGTGACCGAGCGAATAACCAAGAAGGTCAAGAAACTAGCCTCCAAGGAAAGGGCGGCTTTTAAGAAACCAGCCGAGTCCCTCCTCCAGACCAATCTGCGACTAAAAGAGGAGCTTGGCCTAGCGACTCCTCCATCCGCTAAGGTAAATGATTCGCCTGTTACCCCTGATGCGAAACCGGGCGACCTGCCCCCGGACTCGGCGAGTAGCTTATCACTTAATGGGATCTTTCAGGATATGGATGAGCTGATGGGGCGAGATAAACTTCTTGACGGCCCGATTTCTTCAAAGCGAACTGCTCCTATTACAGATAACACAGCCCAGCCTGAGGAGACCGCTCGGACGGAGGTCGAAGAGCGAGAGGCTGCTGCCCGGACCGCCCTGGAGGTTGAAGAAAGAGCGAGGGAACTCGGAGAGGTGTTGAAAGTGCAGGTAAAGGTCCCCTTGGTGATGACCGGGGAGGAGATAATGACGGTGAAGAAGGAAACGGCGGAGCGGGTTTCGGACAAGCCGCTGCGACCTGATCCATTTGCGCCAGGTAAGCGCCCCATGGATTACAAAGCTGTCCGCTTCTTCATCCCGCGGCCTCGTTGTAATAAATTACTGAACCCGCCGCCGAGCTTCTTTCCCTTAGCGGCCTGGTCTCCTTCCGCTAGGCAGAAAACTGAGAGACTCTGGCGTGAGCAACGTCGGAGGATGGACCCGGAACGGTCTAAGTGGCCTGTGCGCCCAGGCATTGATCTTATATTTATGTCCATTTTGTATGTATATGGCGTTGTATGCTCTTGCTTCTTATAACCCAATCGGCCTCTTGCAGATAGCGAGGAGCAGATTGTGAAGCCGGGCGACCTAGAGGCCAGCCTGCCTCCATTAGTCCCCCTGATATCAACCTGCGCGATGACTTTGCAAGAAGGGCCGCAACTGTTCGAGCACCTCGAGGAGGATCTGGTGAATCTGAGGGCCCGCTTGAAGGAGGTAGAAGACCGGGAGGCCGTCACTCGGACTGCTCTGGAGGCCGAGCAAATGGCGAGGAAAAAGGCTGAAGAGGCGCTGAAGGCGCAGGTTGAGGCCGCGCGAGCTATGGTGGAGGTCGAGAAGAGAGCTAAGGTGGCGCAAGTCGCCACACTGACCGCTCAGCTCGAGAAGGAGAAGAAGGCATCGGCTAAGTTCGAGGATGACTCGAAGTACTACCAGGATAAATTCCAGCGGTTAACCAGGGAAGTCGCTGCGGGCCGGCGAAGTATGAATGATGGAATGTAGGTTGTTAGTCGCCCGACTGTTGGGGCGGGCTCAAATCCTCCCCCGGTTAGGGCGGCTGATCCTATGATTGATGAGGCCACCGCAACCCCCCGCATGATTCCCGCTACGCGGGTTGAAAAGGATGTCGGGCGGCTTCATAGCACAATCAACCATCTCCATTATCATACCAGCCAGATTTATTCCCTTCTGAACACCACCAGCGACTAGGTCGCGCGACTTCACAGAGAAGACGTCTCCCCTGAACACCGTCAGCCGTGACCGTCTTTTGAAAACAATTTGTATTATGAATGCGGCTTGTTGATTCGGCCTTTGTTTAAACAATGCTCTTTTTTTTATTGTTTTTTATTTGAATAACCCGTGCGGGTTCTTGTTTAGCCGCTGTGTTTGTGTTCTGTTTCTTCTGTGTTTTATCCGAACTGATTTCAGGTCGCACGATCTGTGATGTATGCTTGCTTCTGTTTCCTTTGTTTCTTTTGTTTTTCTGGTGAATCTAACCATGCAGGCTATTGACCGCGCGGTTAGAAATGTATAGCCGTAGCATAATTTTATTATTCGCAGATCGTAAAAATCTATAAGTAGGGACTCTTCGAAGTCATTTTTACGATTTCCAGATGGCGCGATCTAAGAACATGTCGCAGCGACCTGTTAAGGTTAAAGCCGTTCGAGCGGATGCGGCTTTAGCCTTTCATTCGGCGGACCACCCAGAGTGCCGACTCACCCAGAGCGAACTGGATGAATTCATCGCAAAACACATGGCAGGGAGTAACCTGCTCGCGCGGCTTCCTTTGCGCGACGAGCGGATTAACTCTTCCAATCCGCACCAAATATCCGTCCCGGTCGACCACTTCGAATATGGCTTCAAATTTCTGCTGCCACTTGAAGTCATAGCCATTTTCGACCATTACGGGGTTGTACCCGGCCAACTTCCACCGAACTCCATCGCCTCCATATACAGTTTCATATCCTACCTTCGGTTCGAGCGAACCAGTTTTTCCCTTGACCTTTTCAGGAAGTTCTTCTCGGTGTGGGCTGTCTCCGTCGTGGGGACTTCAACTTTCAGGGGGCACCTCTACTTCGGATGCCACGGACTGAAAATTGTCAACCTGGCGAACAAAGTCTCGGACTGGTCGGAGCGGTTCGTAATGCTCGAAGGCAACTTCGGGCTGTTGCAAACCAACCCGCAAGTTCGTGGGGAAGAGGCCTTCCAGATCCCCCAGGTTGGACAGATCGAGAAGGACACCTTCACGTTTCTTGAGAACGAGCGGTTGGACATAAATCATTATATCCCGCTGTTCTCAGAGCTAGAGGATGTCCTCCCCGAGCACAGTAAGTTCTTCTAGACCGCTTGCATATGACCCGCGCGGACTGCTTTGTTTAAACTTCTTATTTTACCTTGCAGCTGCCCACATCGTCCCTGCGAACAAGCCGGTCACTCCGGCCGGCCCGGTTTTGACCCAGAGGGAGAAAAGGCAGCGGCGAAACAGATCGCCATCATCAGAGGAAGAGGGCCTGGCGTCCCCCGATGAATATGAGCTTCTTCGTTCCTGCGGAAACCCGCCCGACCTGCAGGGCAACCCGACTGTCCTCTGGCATAGGGATGGGAGCCGCATCCGGGTGTCCACTGCACTTCCCACATGGGGAAGTGACAAAATTAACCGCCATGCGCTAGCCGCCGGGGCCGCTATGTATGGCCGAAAGACTTTGAAGAAGCTGAAGAAGACTCCGGAAGAAGAGCTTCCCCGGCTAGCGGCGCAAGCCGGCGCATGGGGGTTCGCGGCCAATCACTTCATGGCCTTGTCGCACAGGCGGCTGCTTTCTGTCCAGAAATTTCAGGAGAAGAAGTACGAGGAGCAGGTCGCGAAGAATGCGCGGCTTCAAGAAGAGAATGCGCGGCTTCAAGAAGTCGTGGCGGTGAGTTTGACAAACGATGACGCGGCTTCTTTTATTCAGACCGAGCGACCTAACTTATTTTTCCTTTCTTGCAGAAACAATATGAGATGACCAACCCGGCCTTCCAAGACGAGGTGTTGCCTCATGTGGCCCAAGGGATCAACAAAGCTTTGGGCCTTATGGAAGACCGGGGCGGTCTGTGCGAAGGATTCGGGGGTACTACCTTCTCCGACCTCTTCCCTGCCCTGAAGGTTCAACTTGATGAAATCAGCCGAAGGCAGAAGGGAAAAGCCAAGGTAGGCGAGGAGGTTGAAGCCGATGCGGGCAGGGAGATCGTGCTCCATCAAGGAGGTGATAGAAGTAGTGGAGCCGCTGAGGAGGTCGACGCGGATGATGATGTTGATGATGATGATGATGAGGACAGCTTGTCCTCTGGAACAACTGGCTCTGCTAGCAAGACCGGGCGGTCCAGTGGTAGCGATTCATCAGATTATTCTTCCACGTCAAGTGAAGGTTATTCGCCCGACGTTGATGTGGACTCGATTTCTCCTGTCAAGAAGAAGAAGAAGAAGTCGGCAGAATAACACTTTTGTTTTTAGCTTCATTTTTGTACAATCGCCGGTCTTTATTTGTTAGCCGGGCGGTTAACTTTTTGTCAAAATATTTAAAGAAATGAATAGAAATTTTACCTGTTTGATCGACCTTTTAGTATTACTTACTTGTGGCTGATGTCTTGTTTCTTTTCTTTCTTTTCACCTTTTGCTTTTTATGATCTAGCCGTGCGGTTATCCTGATCTGAGCATAAGTGATGATTTGATGATCTTAGACGATCTATATTCGAACCGTGCGATTACTCATTTAGGTCTCAGGACGTCTGATTTCTGATAATATGAACCATAACATATAGACTCATGCGACTATAATTTAGACCGGGCGGCTTCTTATCATTCAGAGATATTTTATCCTTGCCGATGTAAATAACGAATCATAACTTTGCGCGGTTTGAATTCTATCCTGGCAAGTAATACACTGCATCTTAGAGATAACTTTTTTGCTTTAAGAAATAATTCAACTCGATCGATTGAAGAATAATCCGGGCGATCAGATATTTAGATCTTGAGATATCCAACTTAATTAATTGTAAAAGATAGGTAATGCCCGCCCGGTTAGAATACAACCTGAGCAATATATTCACATCCAGAAATACCCAATTCAACAGGATGGAGGGATAGACAAACCCGACCGGTCAGAACATAATCCGGGCAATCATATAATTAGCTCCATAAATATCCATTTTATAATGGATGGATAAACTCGCCCGGTTAGAATATAATCCGGGAGTCATATAATTGTCCAAAAATACCCAGACCATAAAAAATTGACAGGACCGCCCGGTTAGAATACAACCCGGGCAACCATGTAATTATCCAGAAATACCCCAACTTATACACAATCAGACCGTTCGGTTTAAAAGTTCAGACCGCCCGATCTTAATATCACAAACCCTTTATTAGGGTAGAAGAACACCTGCACCTGTTTTAATAATATCTTACCCGAATGGTTTTATACAAAAAACCACAAGAGGTGAATACCTTCCTGTAGGGAAAAAGGATAATCTACAGGCTCAGATGACCAAGTGGGCAGGTGGGCCTCGGTGGCGAACATTGCTTTCCTCAAGTGGTCATAAGAGCTGTAGAAATAAAGAGAAACAAGTACAGACCCAGATGACCAAGTGGGCAGGTGGGCCTAGGCGGCGAACATTGCTTTCCTCAAGTGGTCATAAGGGTTGTAAGCGACTCGACTGCTCTCTTGCCTAGGGCTACAAGCCGAGTTGATCAATTGGGCAGGTGGGCCTAGGCGGCGAACATTGCTTTCCTCAGAGAGATCAACTCAATTGTGGGTCCCGCTTAGGCATCGCTCGAGAGTACCTTAGAGTATTCGATAGTCACAGACTAAGATGATCAGTTTGGCAGGTGTGGTTATGCCGCGGGGGCTATACCGACATTTCTTTCCTCAGAAGGATCATCAAAGCTGTAATTATATCCCCCTCCGGGCATGATAGAGCCAACATTCACCTAGACCTCCCTTGATGCAGGGGTGTGTCGGATATCAGCCGGGATCCAAGGTTCTGAGGACCACCGCACGGGAATTGGCAAGCTACCACTACACGTGTGCGAAAACTCCCCGCTACACATGATCTTCATGGTTTTACGCTAATGACTACAATCTGAGGGGGTTCGAGCAGAACTTGGCGATGTCTCCGTGGTTCAGTGAGTTTGATATATGAGAAAATGCAGAAAAGAAAAATCGGACATGGAGAAGTGTCAGTATGGAGCTTCTTATTAAAATATCTCAAAAATCTGCAGAAAAGTAAGGAAGACATTTCAAGGATAGAACCGTTTGAGATCGTCGCCACTCCAGGTGCGCGGGATGTCTTCTCCTTCACTTGTTTGGAGGTGATAAGCCGCACCTTTTAATGCCTTCTTGACGATGAAAGGTCCAGCCCAATTAGGATTTAGCTTCCCGACATTACCTGTTCGGGCCGCTGCATCAACCTTTTTCAATACGACGTCGCCGACAGTAAAATGTTTTACCCTGACATTTTTGTCAAAGTACTTTGCCATCCTCCTTTTAACTTCTTCTTGCCTGATTGTTGCCTCGTCCTGAAGCTCTTCGATTAGATCCAGACTATACTTGATGGCCTCGTCATTGTAGTCTACCCACGCTTCTCCTCCTTCTTTTCCGTACACAACTCTTGGAGTGACCACCTCAAACTCCACAGGAACAACAGCCTCCGAGCCATGAGACAGTTTGAATGGTGTCTCCCCTGTAGCTGAAGATGGAGTAGTACGAAGAGTCCAAAGGATGGAGGGAAGTTGATCCGCCCAGTTTCCTTTCTGATTCCAAACCCTTTTCATCAGGAGCTGCTGGATTCGCTTGTTGGCTGCTTCTACCTGACCATTGGTCCTTAGATGATGTACTGAGGAGAACTGCAGGTCAATTCCATCCTGATCGCAAAATTTTATCATCTCGGGATTATTGAATTGTGGACCATTATCAGTGATAATTGCCAGCGGAATTCCGTGTCGGCAGACTATTTCTCCCCAGATGAAGTTTCTGATGATTTGGGTAGTAGTTCTTGCCAGTGCTTTAGCCTCGATCCACTTGCTGAAGTAGTCAATCATCACTATGATAAAGCGGCGCTGACCGCTAGCCATTGGAAAGGGTCCGATGAGATCCATCCCCCAAACTGCAAAGGGCCAGGGTGCAGTTATTGACCTAAGCAACTGAGCGGGCAGATGCTGAAGAGGAGCGAACTTTTGGCACTGCGCGCACCGCTTGGCAAATGCTTCAGCATCCTTTCTCATAGTCGGCCAAAAATATCCTTGCCGCAGGATCCTCTTTTCTAAGGTTTTTGCCCCTGAATGGCTACCACATTCCCCAGAATGAACTTCCTGAAGTATGATAGGGATCTCTTCTTCTGAAACACATCGTGCTGAGGGGGAAATCAAAGTTTTTCTGTAGAGTACTCCTGCTATTAGATAATAATATGCCGCCTTCCTTTTGAATCTTCTCCGATCTTTGATGGAATGGTGGAACTCCCCCTTTGATAGGAATAACTCGTAAGGATCCTTCCATGAAGGATTATGATCAATTTGCATGAGTTCTGCCTCATCTATTGCCGGATGAAAGAGTTCAAAGGTCACTCCCCCTGATGGAAGACCGAACTTCGACAATTCATCTGCCTCCTCATTTTGCGTTCTTGGGATGTGCTCGATAATAAATGACTTGAATCTTCCGATTTCCTTTTTGGCTAATAACAGATACTTTCGCAGAATCGGCTCCCTTGTCTCATAATTTCCCAAGACCTGGGAAGCCATCACCAATGAATCAGTTCTAACATGTACATATTCTATGCCCAACTCTTTCGCGAGCCTTAGCCCAGCCAGAAGTGCTTCATATTCTGCCTGGTTATTCGTAACTGGGAAGAAGAACTTGATAGCTTGCTCCAGCCTGATGCCATTTGGGCTGATCAACACTACTCCGGCTCCCACGGAGTTTTTGCCAGAAGCCCCATCCACATAAATGATCCAAGCCAGAGGAGATCGTACCACCTGTTCAGGACTAAGCTCCGTTGTATCTACCAGGAAGTCTGTCAAGATTTGGGCTTTGATTGCTGTTCGGGGGATGTATGATATCTCAAATTCACTTAGTTCAATAGCCCATTTTGCCAACCTTCCTGAATGATCTGGCTTTTCAAGGATATTCCTTAAAGGATGATCAGTAACAACTTGGACGGAATGAGCCTGAAAATAAGGGCGAAGCCTTCGTGCGGACATAATCAAAGCCAAGGCCAGTTTCTCCAGGATCGGATATCTGGTTTCTGCATCCTTTAGGATGTGGCTGACATAGTATATTGGAAACTGCCTCCTCTTTTCTTCCCGAACGAGGACGGAACTCACCGCTTCTGGTCCGACTCCCAGATATAAGAATAGCTTTTCTCCCTCACGGGGACTTTGGAGTAGTGGAGTCGAAGATAACTGTCCCTTCAGCTGCTCGAAAGCCTTGTTACACTCCTCGCTCCATTCGAACTTTGATCCCTTTCGCAGTGTTTTAAAGAATGGGGCACTTTTATCTCCGGATTTAGAGATAAACCTGCTCAATCCTGCCAATCTCCCCCCAAGTTGTTGAAGTTCTTTAGTATTTCGAGGAGGGGTCATATCAAGGATGGCCTTCACCTTATCTGGATTTGGTGCAAGGCCATCAGGAGTTAAGAGATGCCCAAGAAATTTTCCTTTGTTTGCCCCGAACACACATTTCAATGGTTTAATTTTAACTTGAACCTCCGTAGAGTAGCGAACGTCTCTACGAGGTCTCCCAAGTGCGATGAAAATGTTTTACTTTTGAGAAGAAGGTCATCAACGTAAACTTCGAGATTCCTGCCCTTTTGATGTTTAAAGACGGTATCCATCATTCTTTGGTATGTTGCACCCGCGTTTTTAAGACCGAAGGGCATTACGAGATAGCAGTAACACCCATCGTTTGTGATGAATGAGGTATGCGGGATGTCAGGTTTGTGCATTTAATTTGATGATACCCGGAGAAGGCATCGAGGAAACTCATAAAACCATACCCAACCGCAGAATCAACTAAAACATCTATCCGAGGCAAAGTGTAACAATCTTTAGGGCACGCTTTATTAAGTTTGGTGAAGTCCACGCACATGCGCCACTTCCCACCAGATTTCTTAACCATTACAACATTCGACATCCACGTGGGATATTGAATCTCAGAAATGAAACCCGCTTTTAGGAGTTTGGAAACCTCCTCTCTGATGGGCAACGCCAGCTTGGTCGCCATTTCTCTCTTCTTTTGCTGGACGGGCTTGAACTCAGGAGATATGTTTAGATGATGACAAGCCACGTCTGGATCCACTCCTAGCATATCCTCCGCTGACCAAGCGAAGATATCCATATTCCCCAACAGACAGGAGATTAGCTCCACTTTCTCCTCCTCTGACAACTCAGCGTTGATGACCAGCTTCTTCTCTGCCCCCTCAGCAATAGGAACTTCTTGGGTCGCTTGGGCAGGTTCCAAGTGAGCCCCTTCTCGATCTTTTCCTTCCTCGACGGCCTCTGGAGACTCAGCAACCTCCAGAACCTCATCCATGATCTCGGGAAGCGGAACGTCAGTGATCATGTTGACAGTTCGGACGTAGCACTCCCGAGCTACTTTTGGGTTGCTTCTAACCCGATACTGCTTTCCTTCAGCGGCGAACTTGAGGGCAAGGTGAAAGGTGGACACTACCGCCCTATACGCATTGAGAATCAGCCTCCCGAAGATAGCACAGTAGTTGCTCGGGGCATCTACTACCACGAAATTGATTAGCTTTATTATTCCTCCAAGAGAGACCAGGAGCTTCACTGAACCCTCTACTTCCTTCTTCTCCCCAGAAAAACCGTAGAGGGCCCATCGGTGGAAAGCAGATGCTTTCCAGTCTTCAGGGCTTCGAAAGTTGGGCGGAAAAGGAGATTGACGGAGCTGCCAGTATCAATCAAAATCTTGTGGACGGTATAGTTTTCGATGACGGCCCTGATAACCACCGCATCATCGAAAGGATTGGCATTGGGGGGAAGGTCATCCTGACCAAACATGACAATAGTACCTTCGGGAGGAGAACTTGTAGTGGATGCCACTTCCTGCTTTAGAACCCTCGCGATGCTGGATTTGCGAGATGATTCTGCTCCAGCCCCCCCCATGGATACAATAGATGTCCCCTAAGGGGCCCACATCATTGACTTCGACGCATTCGGTAGAAGGATGGATGTCACCATTGTAGCCAGCGTCCTCGACGTCGACGCATTCCCAGGTCACTTCTACTGTTTCCTTCTCCTTTTTCTTCTCGGTAGTTGGCTCAGCAATTTTATCTTTCCGAACTAGACCCCGGAGCTTTCCTTCTCCCAGGAGTCTTTCTATAAGCAGACGAAGAGCTCGACAGTCTTCGGTTAGATGTCCCCCTCTTATGATATTCACAATAAAGGTTCGGATTCCGATTGCGAATATACGCCTTCAGAGGAGCGGGCCTTTTGAAATCTGGCCTCTTTTGCAGAATCTCGACTACCTCGTCCATGGTGACGTTTAGGGGAGTGAATGACTCTTGCGAATCATCGTATTGCGTTGATGGAATGACTGGAAGTGGCTGCGCGGCATACTGTTGTAAATATACCAGCATAATTTACGGAAGGGGAGCGGATGGAGCGGGAGCGATGGCCAACGGTGGTTTCTGATCTTGAAACCATTGATGGCCCATAAATGGTTGCTTATTTTTATAGTTCCTCCCCCTTTGGGAGCGGGGTTCGAAGTGGGACTGATTCGATGGTGGATGACGGAAGGATGGATTCGATGGCTCCTTGTCGCTTACCAGCTTCGCGACGTAGTCTGGATTGCTCTTCTCTCCTCTGATAAACATATTTGCCAAACTTATCATTTCCTGATATGTGTTAGGCTCCCTTATATTTGCTTCAAACTTTAGGGGGCCCTCCCTTAGGCCATGGACGAGGGCAACCCTATACAGCTCTGGGTCCACATTTTGGACTTCCATGATCTCTCTCTGGAATCGATCCACAAAACGAGCCCATGTCTCGCCTTCCCGTTGTTTTATATCGAAAAGGGCCGCCGGGCCGCTCTTTCTTTTCCTTGAGGTGGAGAATCTCAGCAGGAATTCTCTTCGCAGCTCCGTGAAACAACGGATCGACCTGGGGTGCAAACTGTAAAACCATTCCCTCGCTTGTCCTTCAAAGGAGGTTACAAGAAGCTTGCACTTGGTTGCATCAGTCAAGGTTCTGAGAGCAATGGCTGACTCGAAAGCTTGTAAATGAACCGTGGGATCAGTCTCCCCATTGAACGCTGGCAGGAGAGGTTCCCTGAAATTATTAGGGGCAGGCTCCCCTCTAATTTCGTCCCATAAAAGGAGAGGTTTCTTCCGTGTCTTCATACAGAGGAGTAGAGTAATAAGCCGCTGAAGCTGCGGCTATTGCGGACAAAGCCGCCTGATAAGAAGACCGGGCTGCTGCTTCTGGCGGGTAGGAGTGATGAATAAGAACTTCAGGCAGGATAGGAGAGACGGGCCGCGCCCTCCTGCGGGTAGGAAAGATGGGCAGCGTGAGATGTCGCCCCCTGGAAGTCGAGGACTCGAGCTGGCATGTTGTGCGCGGCTTTCTGATAGAAGTTTTTCCTAGCCGCAGGGTCTTCTTGATGGAGCTGGAAATTAGCGGCTTGCCGGAGGGAGTAGCGAGTAGAGGAGGTGGAGGAAGGACCGGGGTCACCGCCTGATTAGTCGCGACTTGTTGCGGAACTAGTCGCTCAGTTAGTATTGCTAAAGTCCGACTGATCTCTTCAAGTCGCTGATCAGTGGCCCTCTGAGCCCGCTCGGCTTCTCTCTTTGACTGCTCTAGGGCTTCCCACAAGGAGTCCTCGCTATGATCGGAGCGGTCTCCAAGGGGGAACTGACGGTCTGACATTATGGCGAAAAGGGATTTCACCGATAATCCGCGATCTGAAGGTCGCGTGTTTCTGTTGAGTCCGAGATCGCACCTCGAGGGGAAACCGGAGGCTGCGGGTTGCCGGTTACTTTTTGTGTAGAAGAATGAGACGCTAGTAGCGGTCAAGGCCAGACTTCGCCCGTCGCGGCAAATGCCACTCCTGCGACGGGCTTTCTTTGATTAGAAAAAAGTAGTTACAGCGGGCTGCAAGTGCAGAAAAGAGA